>JANAVB010023800.1:34973839-34981339 GCA_029216955.1 Iris pallida | reverse complement strand
TCTTGCTGTTGCTGCAATTGCAAGAGATGATAAGGGAGGATTCATTGCAGCCAAATCAGTTGTCCTGGAAGACTTGCATACATATGGAGATGATCGAGCGTTATTAGCTGAGATCTTAGCAGTGCGCCAAGGAGCCTTTCTTGCTAGCAAGTTCCAGGCAGAAAAAATGATTATTCCTAAGGGGGATTCTTTCCTTGCTCATAGAATATTCAATGGTGACGACAACCTCATCCCGTGGAGACTCAGAGATTAGATTCAGAGCTCCCGGGAAGAGATCTGCGGGTTGAATATTATTGTGCGGTTTGACTTCACCCGTAGGGACGGGAACATGGTAGCTCACTCTTTAGCCTCTCATTTTTTGCATAATGTCTCCAATTATGAGGAGAATATTATTCCTGATTGTATTTCTCATTTTTTAGCAACTGAGGCTATTGCCTCCAGTTAAGAGCAATAAAAATTTGGTTTCCCCTAAAAAAAAAAGATGACATTTTAGGAGTGTCATATATATATATATATATATATATATATATATATATATATATATATATATATATATATATATATATATATATATATATATATAAATTTTGCAAATGACCTCTAGCCTAGTGGTTAAGAGAGATGCATGCGGCCCAAGTGGTCGGGAGTTCGAGCCTCAGTGGAGGCGAGTTCGCCACAAGTACCCATTACTTCAAAAAAAAAATATATATATATAAATTTTTTATTCTGGTTCGAAGGCCTACAATCACAGCCCGAAGGCCTTACAAACTTTGTCCGAAGGCTATATCTCGGCCCGAAGGCCTCCTCCACCTGCATCGTACTTGTCACATCGCACCCACCTCACTTTAATTCCAACATCAAAGAATTTAAGGTGCTTCTCCTGTTGCTCGAATCTGCAACCTCGAGGGGGGAATCTCTCTCTCTCTCTCTCTCTCTCTCTCTCTATATATATATATATATATATATATAGTCCTTCTACAATACATGGGATGTATAAATACATCCCAAACAATTGTATTGAAAATGCATTGGAAATTGTGAAAGGTGTTTATTTTGACTTTGACTTTACCTGTTACTTTTACTTTGACTTTAATATGAACCATTAGATCAACATCCAATGATTCATATTTGGGATGTATCAATACAAATTTTTACATGGGATGTATTGAAGAATTTTCCATTCCATATATATATATATATATATATATATATATATATATATATATATATATATACACACACAAATAGCCCCGCCTCCTGCACCATCGGATCGATCGGGGCTCACGCGATGCCGCGCGATCCAATGGCCAAGGGAGCGCGGGGCTCCGAAAATGGAGCTCCCGATCCAGACCCGTGCGCGTGTGCGTGTGTATATATATATATATATATATATATATATATATATATATATATATATATATATATATATATATATATTTTGGTGTGCGTGTGTGTGTGTGTGTGTGTGTGCGTGTGTGTGTATATATATATATATATTATATATATATATATATATATAGGGGAGGGATATTGCACCAAACTTATTGCATCAATTTTTGCACCAAACAATCTCAACCACACATATATTTCAATCATGTGGTTATAAGCATGCTGACGTGGCAACAACTTTATGGAATATTTTATAACCACATGATAGAAATAAATGTGTGGTTGAGATTGTTTGTTGCAACAATTGATGCAATAAGTTTGGTGCAATATCCCTTCCCATATATATATATATATATATATATATATATATATATATATATATATATATATATATATATATATATATATATATATATATCCCCGAAGCATCCCCATGCTATCTACCGTTGGATATTGTTTAAGTCATCTATTCTTAACCATTGACTTGAATGGTTCAAATCAACGGTTAAGATTAGATGACTTAAACAAGATCCAACGGTTGTTAACATGTGGATGTTTGGGGATGCAACATTTGAGGGGATACGGATTGTAAAACCCATTTTTCCCCTTAAGTATATTAATTAATGATTGGTTTAAACCCACAACTCAACCCGAACCCAAACCCGATTAACTTAACTACCCAGTCTCTCCCAGATCCGCTTTCCCAGCCGGATCACACCCACGTACCCATCTTCTTCTCCCTCACGTAATAACTCCTCAGAAACTCCTCTCCCCATTAGAAACTCACAGAAGCCTCCTCCCTCACCACCTTCCCAAACTCACCTCACCTCCCTCCTTGTTCTTCCATTTTCGAAACCGAAGCCACCACGGCGATCCTCGCGTTGCACCGAACATTCCGACATCCCTCTCGGGGTGTTTCTGAGATGCGCCGCCGTCCGACGATCGCCTCCAGGCCTCGTCCAGGTCGCGCCCCGGCCGCCAACCGCCTGGCGACCGCCCCACGCTGACCGACGACCGCCCCGACGTCGTTGTCGCCCGCCCGCGAACTAGCAGCGCCCGTCGTCCCGCGCGCTGCTACGCTGTCGCGTCCGCGCGGCTCCCCACCCGCATGACATCTCCGCGCGCTCCCCTGCAGGCCAGCGCCCCGCCGGTCGTTCTCGGCCCTGCGCCGCCTCCCGCGCGCGACTAGCGCCTTCTGCGCGTGTCCAGCACCCCTCCCGCGCGCGTGTCAAGCGCGTTTCCGTTTGTGCGTGTCCCCCCCGCGCGCGTGTCCAGCACCGTCCTATTCCGCATATCGCATTTTGAGTCTGAGGCCTCCCCTCGGTACTCCGTCATCAACCATTCGGTAAGCCTGACCCCCCTTCTATTAATCACAAACCGGAATTGACAGAATAAAGCTCTTTCAATTCCGGGATAGTTAGTTTCCTAGTTTCGACCATTTGTTGCGTAATAGAATTCGTGTAATTAATATTACGGTTAGATTATTATTAACAAGAATAATTATGCCGTATATATATATATATATATATATATATATATATATATATATATATATATATATATATATATATATATATATATATATATATATATATAGAGAGAGAGAGAGAGAGAGAGAGAGAGTGTTATATTAACTGACAATATTAACTAGCGTTTAATATTGCCGATATCTTTACGTAAATAAAATGCTAAAGTTATTTCAAAAATAGTTTCTTATCGTAAGCCTAATTTAATACAAGGAATAGTGTTTTTAAGCAAGAACCATTTATTTATTATTTTTGGGTAAAATATTAGTTATCTTCCAAAAATGATTTAAAAGAGTATCTGGTATAGATTATACCTAACAAATATTAGTTCCAGATATAAAATAAAAACTTACTTTTATTATTAATTTAATTGAAATAGTAATTTTTACGTTACTAATGATTAATAGTTAATTATTTAAAAGAAATGTTTATTAGTAGTAAATTACCACCTTAATTATTTCCAAAATAGTAGTTATTTCTAAATAGAAGATTCTGTAATATTATAACTATTAAAATGGTTTTCTTATTTAAAATATTCCAGTTAGTTTATGTAAATAAAATACTATTTATTTTTGAGGTATTTTCAAGTATTTTATATAGGTAATTCTAGTTATAATATTAGTTTACAAAAACCATTATCATTACTAATAAAAAAATGTAGTATTTCGTATTATTATAAATAATAGCTTTATTAAAAATTGTGTTTCATCAAGTTATTATACGTAGTTTAAAGTATTAAATAATAATAGTTTTATTTCTAAAAAATGTTTATAACTCAACGAGTGTTATTATAATTATGGCTTATTTAGAAACCCTTGGATTGGTTTCTAAGACGGTTATTAAATTAATATAGGTTGGTCCCGGACTCTAGTCTGAACATGTCCCTGTCGTCACTCACAGCACCGAAAAATCCAAGACAAGTTTCAAACTATTCATGTTCATATTTTATTTAATAATTAAATATACTGCATCAGCAGGACTACGTATATTGTTCGACACTGAGTCACGGAGATCTCTCAGACCCCAGATTGATTGCTTGATTGACTCATTGACTCGGATGGGTGGAGTAGTATAACATCTGTGACCAAAGCCATTGTTACTATTATTGCCTCTCTCGCGCTAACCCCTACCGCACAGGGGGTTGAGCCGTACCGTATACTAGCATTTGGCCAAAATGTTAGTATACACATTGAATCTACCAGCCGGTCACAGATCTGTTATACGCTCAAAATCACTATTGAATCATTGTAAATTGCATCATTGCAGCTTCTGAGATTTAATTGTCCTGCTGTTTTCTTTATTATTTAGAAAAATATAATGCTTTTAAACTACCCTTGCATCATTTATTATTATTTAGAATGCTGGATATGGATATATGTTTTTGCTCCCCTCCTGACTGGAGACCAATATTTTAGGTGATTGCGAAGACGGAGCTCGCGTTTAGTTCCTTCTACGAACTAGATCAGAGTCCTGAAGAGGTAGTCAACATGACCAGGGAGCCGCGGACTACTAGTGTATCATTGCTTAGTTTTCCAATTTCCAGTTGTAATAAGAACAAATGTAATAATCAAATATTTTATTTGCTTTTTTGTTTGTTCATCTAGACATTTAGCTAAAATCTTAAAGTTCAAATAAAGTTATTTTTCTTATTCTCGCAGTTTAGAATTATCTGCTTGTGTACTACCGCTTGATACAGCTTACTGCCACGTCTCACAATGGTGAATGGGACATGATCCGACTGGATCCAGTATATTGGGATGGGTTGTGACATGTTTTCAGTGGTGGCTTATGCAGGTCCAGTTCTGTAAATTGGTCTAGTCAACTTAGTCTAGACCAGAATGCAGTCGTGCAATCTGACTTAGGTCTAAGTATGACTTTAGGAAAACATACTCTAGAAAACAACTAGAACACTTAGACTATTTTTACCCTGTCACAACATAGGACTGAATTTATTTATTTATATAATATCTATTTTTGCTTGCTTATAGCTTCGTAGGTTACTTTGCTTATGTTTGTACCTAAACCTTTCAGAGGATGGCGAAAGGGAAGACCACCTGTTCTGGGCCTGCTATCGAAGAGGTTTCATCCTCTGAGAATACTCCAACTCAGGCCCAATCTGACCCCTCTCGTTGCAGCTCACTGATCGTCCTCATGCTGCACGGACTCCTCGCACTGCTTACACTACCATAGTGCACGCAGCAGCATCGATTCCTCAAGGACCACACCACACCTGCTGATAGAATCCTCCAGCTGTCCCACCAGTGCCAGTGGACCCCCGCGAGCTCATAGGCCTGCTACGAGGAGTTCTTAAGGCCCAGAGGGCTCAAGCTGAAGCTAATCGTGAGCAGGCCGCGATTATGAGAGAGGGCATGGAGAAGCTCACAATGTGGCTATGGCAGCACTAGACTCGGTGCAGTCAGAACAGAGCATGCCAAGGTAAAATAAGAATAATTTGTCAAGTTTTATGTTCTATTGGAGAAATATAAGTCTGACATGCAGCCTATTATTCAGAAAAGGTTAGAAATATCGAGAGCTTCAAGAAGCTGGATCCGCTCCATTTTGAGGGAACAGAGGGCCTCATATATGCGGATGAATGGCGGACGACATGGAGCAACTTTTCAGTGTCGTTCGACTCCCAGCCGATCTTATGGTAGAGTCTATAGCTCTATAGCTCAGGGATCTGGCCAGTATTTGGTACAGGAACGAGCCCAGATTCCAGATTGGAGGAACTTCCTGGCGTTTCTTCAAGAAGCGTTCAAACGAAAGTTCTTTCCGGAGGCTACCCTAGAAGCTATGGGAGACAGTTCCATGACCCAAAGCAAGGGGACCGTACTATTAAAGAGACACAACTGAGTTCAACCGGTTCGGCAGATTTGTACCTCGCTGGTAGCAGACCCAGTGGAGCGTGCCCAGAAGTTCCAGTATGGATTGCGAGAGGAGTCCGTACTATGGTTGCCACCAATGGAGCCAAGACCTATGATAAGATGCTGAAGGTAGCCCGGATGTTGAGGCCAGCTTATCTACCCGACCAAAGAGGGAGCACCCAAGATCTAACAACCATCAGGGCAACTTCAAGAGACCCAACAACAACAACAGGCTTTCTCATCATCAGTAACAACAACAACACATAACACCCCAGCACAATCAACCGAAGGCAACCAACTACACCTACTGTAAGAGGCCCGGGCACACTGCGAGATCTGTTAAAAGAAGCTAGGACATTGCCTTGCTTGTGGGTCTGCCACCCATCAAGTTAAGGACTGTCCCACTGCATTCAATAGAACTGGAGGTGGACAGCAGAGAGGTCCTACCTACCCAGCAGTAGCGCTATAACCAGAACAGGGACAGACAAGCTTTTGGTTTGGTTGAGGAGCCAGAAGCAAAGCCAGAGACTGAAGAAGATGTCATCACAGGTGCCATTACATTCGCACCCGACTTTAGCTTTATTTGACTCTGGAGCTTCACATAGTTTCATATCACGAACTTATTATGCATATCACATAGATGTAGGATGTAGTAAGATGATCTGTAGAGTAATGACCGGAGGGGGACCCATCCCAATCACAGAGACTTGCACTGCCCTATTACTATCTCAGGTCATACCTTTCTAGCACCCCTTCTAGTTATGCCTCTCCTTAACTACGGTATATAGTCTTAGGAATGGACTGGCTGAGAAGCAAACATGCCGGATAGACTGTCATCGGGGTTATGTCATCTTTAGTCCACCTGGAGGACTAAGTTTGAGATGGCTCGAGCACCAGAGAGCATGAGATGTGTCTCCTACCTCCATCATAAAAGATTTCGGACCCCCTTATCCCCTTATAGTAGAATTCCTGGATGTCTTTCCGATAATCTTCCAGGATTACCCACTGATTGTGATGTGGAGTTCACTATCGATCTATTACCTGGCTCTTCCCCTATTTAACAGCGATGCTACAGAGTCAATCCCAAGGAGGCCAAAGAGATGAAGGACCAGATTTATGAGCTCAAGACCCAGGGATTCATCAAGAGTGGAGCTTCACTGTCACGACCCGCTACCCAAATTGTTGGGCCGGGCCGAGTCATGTCCAGCTACGCTGAGATAGTAAGCTGTTCTAAAGACAACAAGATAAGGCTAAATGTGCAAACAGTTTGTAAGTAATAAAGAGTTATAAATGCTCCAAACACAAAAGTCGTCTAATATAGTAATAAGTCCAAGTACAAGTCGAAATGTAAAACTGGATACATGTCCAGTTACAAATACGTAGTCTAATACATGACTACACTAAATATCCCAAGCAACTACGCAAACTAGACAAGTTTTCCCGTAGGTACATCCTCGTAAGGCAAAGCCTGGTCCTCGGCGTATCTCCATATATGAGTCACAGAGCAAACTCTCCTCATAAGAATACCTACAACGTTATCCTGTCAGGACGGGAGCAAGTACTGATCTAAAAAACATATAATATTGATCATGGAATGAAAGAAATGAACATATGCTTATCCAGTTTGTGTTACATTTTATCATGGCATATTTTTATTTTAAAGCTTGAAAACTGCAGTAGGTGAGTGATCGGTCAATAGGTAATCAGGATGTACTGTGGTA
>JANAVB010023800.1:34804862-34954243 GCA_029216955.1 Iris pallida | reverse complement strand
TTTTTTCCTGCGCAGCGATCTCAGGCATGACCGTGCTACTTTGACCTTATTTTATTTTCTGTTATACATGGACGTGTTATGGTGTGTCAGGATTAGATGTATTAGGGAGCGTCCAAGTATGACTTGGGTACCGTAGTGGGTGTGTGTGTGTGTGACCTAGCACGCTAGTAACTTCTTCGTGTTGAGGTTATTTTTTAATGACTTCTAAATGGACACTGTAGAAGCATGAAAATAGTACAGCAGTTATGGAAGCACAGAAGACAACAGTTACTTCACAGAAGCGTAGGAGACATATAAATTTCTGCGCACTTCAAAAATTCGTGCTATAAAACGATAGTGCATAAAGGAAAGTTCTTTATTAATTATGTTTACAAAAGATCTATTACAGACTCTTCATGGTTACATATAAAGACTAAAACCTAAATGCACAGCCTAAAAGTGCGTAGTCTTCAGGAGCGCACAGTCTACAAAAGCGTAACAGCATCAGAGAGAATCACTTCCTTGTCAGAGCGAGGCACTTCCTAGTCAGACTTGGAGGAACACCAATATGGCTAATGAAGCAGCTATTGGCCCGAGCAAGAATGCAGCTCCTATGCGAAGCTCGTAGCACTACCTGCGGCTCTTCCAGCCTAACAGGACGCGCAGCTCCCCCCACTCTAATATGGCTAATGAAGCCATTATTGAGCAGGGCAAAGCACAACCTGTGGCTCTTCAGGTTGGAAATTAATCCAAACCTGGTAGCTTGGACCTCGAAGACCTCCAAGATGTTGTTTAGGTTCCAACCCCTTATGCTAAATGCTCAAGTGCATATGGAAACTTCGTAGTTGTTCTTCTGCAAAGACACAGCTTCTTTGAACGAAGAGATGTATAACCAACAGTCGACTTGTACAAGGCCCATGGCCGTCCAAAGCTAAGTCGGGGTCGAACATGATAGGGAAATGAATGGAAACTGTGTGCAAGGTCTCACCCAAAAGCTCGTATTTATATATAGGCTATGTGGTGCAATCCACATGACATGTGGCAGTCGGTCAAAGGACTTCGGAGTAATGGGATGAACCAAGGACTCGGCATAATGAATCTCATTTAATAGATTCATTTGACTAAGCTTTTTAGTCACCACTTCTAGAGCCCCTCCAAAGTGGCAGCAATTTAATGGGTGTTGACTCAGCCGCTCAAAGATAGTCATTTCCTTAGGAGCACAGTGACTTAGACGCTTCGTAACAGCGTAACTCCCTTAAAGTTACCCAGAAGCGCAGCTCTCTCAATATCCCAGAAGCGTAGCTCCTTCATGACTACCCAGAAGTGCAGCTCCTTCATAGTCGCCCAGAAGCGCAGCTATTGGTGCCATCAAGGTCGATCGCATTCACATAGACCATGGCTCCTCCCTCAGCATAATTCCTCGAAGTTTACTCCAAACCTTGTGGATTCCGATGCATCGGCTGATCGCATCAAACACTATAATCAACGGTTTCAACCCTGGAAGAGTGAACCCTTGGGCAAAATCCGGCTGAAATGCCAGATAGGCGACCTTCAGACGGATGTGACTTGTTATGTCATTGATGCAGACATAAACTATAATATGCTCTTGGGTCGACCATGGATTCATGAGTACATGATTGTACCCTCCACTCTCTATCAATACATGAAGTATGTAGCCAGTGACGGGACTATCAAAAATGAGTTCGCTAATATTGACCCATTCCGAAGACTCAAAGCATATTGTACTGATGTTGATCTGTACAAGTCAGTCCCCTGGGACGATGATACTAATGATGTCGACGATGAGACAGAAACTGCATCAAAAAGTACATATGTGGTTAAAGAGCCTTTGAAGGTTCGACTAAAGGAGAAGCCTCCCCAGACACTAGCACCTGTTGTCATCAAGCTTCGAGGAAAGGCTCCTGCTCGCTCGTCCCCGACAACGTCAGCGGCTATCCAGGAGCCTATTCAAATAAAACTCCCCAAAAGGGCCCCAAAAGAAGCCTTAAAGTTGCTGGAATATACGACTCCAGCTCCTTTGGTAGTCAAACTGAAGCGGAGACCTCCTCCACCTTCTTCTAAGATAGCTCCGATTCTCACTGATGAGGAGTTAGGGGACTACATATGCGCCAATACTGAGGCACACTCTTTACTCGGGATAAAATTTTGCATTTCATTAATAGAAAGTTGTCTTTGAATTACTCTTGTGCACACTGGAACACTATGTATTTCTTAGATAATGATATGTATATGTTGCAAACCCAAGTGACAACCACAAACCTGGCAAGCCGAGTTGTACCTTTGCAAAATGCTCACTTCCTGGTTCCAACAAGGAATAAAGATGAGGAACCCATCATCTTCGGTTGGGTGGAACATCCTCAAAGACTTATTCCCGCAGAACCAGAGCCCGATAACGGTAGGATGCAGCTCTACCGATACACCGCTCAAGCCAAGTACATTATCCAGAAGATGGTTATGACTTGACCAATGACGGAGGACTGAATTATGGCAAAGGCCGATGCCTTTCCTTACGACTTCGTGCTCCAAAGGAAAAATCTCAAAATTACTACCAGCATACTCGCCGAGGGCTGGGTTATGTTACACCCACAAAAATTTCAGAGAGCTCAGAACCAGAAGTCATGATGCACTCTCACTCCTCCGATTCCTCAACCTGGGACTCTGATACCAGTATCGGCCAAGCCTTCAAGAAGATACTGTCCGTCAATATGATCTCTACAGATCCCCCAGTCGAGGAAGAAGACCAGATGCTCGAATTCTTCAAGGATGAACCCTCGGCTCAACGTTTAGGATCCTAATGGGAATGACGCTTTGAACGACGAGATCCTCCCAGCGAAGATGAGGTCGTTCAAGTAGACCTAAGAGATGAGTCTTCACCTAAACCCATCTTCATTAGCAAAAGCTTGATGGGAGAAGACAGAGAATCTCTGATACAGCTTATCTGAGAGTACATTGATATCTTCACTTAGAGATATGAAGACATGCCGGGTTTAGACCCGCGAGTCGCAATGCACCGACTTAACATCCTGTCCAATGCTAAACCTGTCAAACACCAACAGCATCGCTTTCGCCCCAGCAACATGGATGCTATCAAAAAGAAGTCGACAAACTCATAGAAAGCGGCTTCATTCGCGAGGAACAACACCCAGATTGGATTGCCAACATTGTGCCCGTCACTAAGAAGAATGGGAAGATTCGAGTATGTATAGACTTTAGGGATCTCAACTCGGCCTGTCCAAAAGACGAGTTTTTCCCTCCCGATTACTGACGTGATGATCGACAATACTTGTGGCTTCGAACGTATATCCTTCATGGACGAATTCTCAGGCTACAACCAAATCAAGATGTTCCATGAAGATGAAAAACATACTTTATTCCGGACTCCAAAGGGAATCTACTGTTATACAGTGATACTTTTTGGTTTAAAGAACGCGGGTACGACATACCAGCGGACTATAAGTACCATAATCCGCAAACACCTTCGAAAAATAGTGGAATGTTATGTTGATGACATTACCATTAAAAACAGGAGGAAATCCAGCCATTTGTACGACTTGAGGACGGTGTTCGATTTGATGCGGACACATCGGCTAAAGATGAATCCGACCAAGTCTTTCCTAGGGGTTTCCAGCGGCAAGTTTTTGGATTTCATCATCACAACTAAGGGTATTCACATTGACCCTGAAAAGACCAAAGCCATCCTGGACATGACTCCCCCGAAGAATCTCCGTGAGCTCCGGGGTCTACAAGGACGCTTAGCATATATCAGAAGATTCATAGCAAATCTCTCTAGATGATGCCAACCCTTTACCAAACTGATGAAGAAAGGTTTTTTTTTATGTCTGGACCGAAGAATGTCAGCAGATGTTCAACGACATCAAGCAATACCTCACTAGTCCTCTGGTACTGATAGCACCGGTCGTGGGAAGGCCCTTCCTGCTATACGTACGAAACATGGACCATTCTCTCGGTGCTTTGCTAGTCCAGAGAAGCAACAAAGGCCACGAACAGGCAATCTACTATCTGAGTAGGACCATGATTGGTGCCGAACATCGGTATAATCCTGTTGAGAATGAGTGTCTCGCTCTAGTCTTCGCCATCCAAAAGACGCGCCATTATGTGGCAGGACAGACGATTCATGTCATCTCCAGAGTCAACCCCCTCAGAGTTCTTATGACTAAGCCAGGGGTACTAAACTCGCAGCTAGCCACATAGGCAATCCTTTTAACACCTTATGACATGGTTTTGTCCCATAAGAGACAATTAAAGGTCAAGCATTGGCCGATTTCTTGGCGGCACATCCCGTACCAGAAACATCAAAGCTCTATGAAGATATCCCTAATGAAGTCCTAGAGTCGAATGCGGTCTCAGACAATCCCGTCTGGCAGATGTTCTTTGACGGTGCCTCAAGGACATGACCCAAAGGCAAAATTATCGCAGGGGTCGGAGTAGTCCTCATCACTCATGACGGCTTAGTCATCCACCGTGCGTATTCTCTCATGGAGTCATGTACCAATAATGTTGCTGAGTACAACTCTCATCATCGGGCTCCAGCTCACTAAACAGTTAGGGGTCGACTACATCGAGGCCTACGGTGCATCGAAGCTGATTATCAACTAGGTTTGAGGATAATATAAGGTTCGACATAAAGATCTGATTCCTTATCATCTAGGCACCAATCGATATCATTTCTACCTTCACAGGGTTCTTTATAGAATATGTACCTTGATTACAAAACTTGGAGGCCGACGCAATCACCAGTCTCGCCGCTTCTCTGGCAGCTCCAGTCGGCACCCAGTACTCCGTCACAGTGATGGGTTGGGAGCTAGTCTGTTCAAATAATAATCTACATACGTGTCTGAGCTACTATGTACAGGTGGACACTAATGTTGACGTTCGGGACTGGCGATTCCCGTTCATAGACTATACAGTCTACGGAATCCTACCCGAAGAGCCGAAGGAAGCCACTCACGACACCAAATTGCCTAACTACTAATGGTCCTATTTTTAGTTTCTAACGAGTATAACATGTTACAAACTAGTAACACAATAGAACCATTAGTATTTACTCCAGTCCATTACAAATATACTTTTTTCTCTAACCATTTATTATTATTTAATAAAAATAGGCCATCCCAATACCAATATATTCCCCTCAGTTAACACCCTAAAATTTTCACCTGTGAAAATTCTTGGCGCAAAGCCAAATATCTTGGCGACAAAATTCCCTCCAATTTCACAACATACCCCCAGGCCAATCAATTCTCTCTCTCTCAAAAATTCCCTCAACCATCCGTTCTTTCTCCCTCAAATTTCACAAAACCCTAACCTGTTGTGCGTGCACCTATGGCGGTCATCCACCTACGGCAGCCGTCCACCTATAGCGGTCATCCACCTGCAGCACCCGTCCACCTACGGTGGTCGTCCACCTGCGGCAGCCGTCCACCTGCGACGGCCGTCGTCCATTCCGGCACGACGCTGTCCGACTCGCTCGTACTGACTTCTTTTTTTTTCATATGGTTAATAGGGTTCACATTTTTTTTAGAAATGTCAGTATGGTTTGTCAATTCTATTAAATTTTTTTAATGTGATGTTGAGTAAGAAGCCCTACATTTTTTTCCCTCTTTTCTGATCACTATTGAACATGGGCAGACACAGGGGCCTGTTTAGAATATACTGATATTTCTGAATCTCAGTGTAGTTGGTGGCCTTTGTTCCTTACTTAAAGAATTAATTCAATCAGTGAAAGTACATAGAAATATAATTAAAGACAAATTGGTATGAGATATCATCATAATTCACTTGTTACATAGTAATGCTAATGTCAGGCGTGCTGAAAAATTCCTTCTTAAGTTTGGAATACATTAATGGCATGAAGAAAAGTGCATCAAGATGGAATGCTTAGCATGTAAATTGTCTTGTGTGAACTTAATCATATTAAAGAAAAATGGCTCAAAAATACTTTTTAAAGTAGTTTTGTATTACCTAATGTAAATATATATCTGATAAAGAGAGAGAGAGAGAGAGAGAGAGAGAGAGAGAGAGAGAGAGGAAAAAGTAGATTTCATACCAGATTTATATTTGAACTACTACCTATTTTTAATGTTACTTGCCATATCATCTTAATAACTACTAATGGTTTTTTCTAAAACCGATATCAGAAAAATGATATCGTAAGGCTTAATTTTTCCTTTTATAATGTAAAGCAAGTAGGCAGTCGTTTGATATCTGAAAAATAATTTTTATATCATTTCCTAATAACTACTATCCGCTTTTTTATGAATGGATCCTAGCTCCATGACCCATAGTTACAAAAATTTAACTCATATGCTTAGTATTTATCTCTATTAGTCTGTATTATAATTTTTTCAGTTTTTTTATGGTGCAGTATGTCAGAACCAATTAACAAAGAGTGGATGAATGAAAAGGATATACTGGGCCCTGCATATACAAAGGGAATTAAAGAGTTTCTTGAATTTGCCATTAAAAACTGTGTTGTGGGGTTAACAACATTGCCATGTTCGTGTGTGAAGTGTCGAAATAAATTAAGATTTTATGAAGAAATTGTTGAAAGCCACTTAGTTAGAAATGGCATTAAAAAGTTATATATATTTTATGGGCTTTACATAGGGAACAACCATCTAGCAATATTTGTAAGGATCCCCCAATGCAACAAGTTGAAGAAACCATGAATGAGGAAAATATGGAGGACGAGGGAGGGGTAGGAATGGGACTTTATCGATGCTTTTTATGGTGTTAATGAAGCACCTCATTTAAATGATGAGAATGGTGGTGGTGCAGGAGTTCAAGAAGAACCTTCCATCGCCAATGAGAAGTATAATGAATATAAGATATTATCAACTGAGAAGTTGTACCCATCATGTGAAGGTTGTGAGACTACTCTTTCTGTAGTTGTGGAGCTACACAACTTGAAGAAGAAGTTTAGTTGGTCAGGAATAGTGTGACAACACTTTTATTAATGTTGAAAAGGTGGCTCCCTAGCAGAAATACATTACCAAAAAAGTACCCAGTTATTAAGAGTAAGATGAAAGACTTGGGTATGAAAGCCATATTCATTCATGCATGTGTTAATAATTATATTTTTGTATTGGAAAGATAATGAAGATAAAGAGGAATGTCCTCAATGCGGAGAACCCAGATACACAGTGATCATGAGAAAGGGAGGAAGACTTCGTAAAGAACCCAAGAAAATACTGAGACATTTTCCTTTAATTCCAAGACTTGTTAGATTGTATACCATACCATGGATAGCACGGGAAATGACTTGGCACCACCGAGCAACCTCTTTCTGGGATTATTTACGGCATCCATCTGATTCTCCTCAATGGAAAATGTTTCGAAGTAAGTGGCCAAATTTTTCTGAAGAAGAGCAAAATATTTGGCTTGCAATTGCAAATGATGATTTTAATCCATGTGGTATCCAGTCCTCTAGCTATAGTTGTTGGCCTGTCATGGTGGTGCCTAATAATCTTCCGCCTTCATTCTATATGAAGTGCAAGTTTCAATTGTTGTCTTTGTTAATACCTGGGCCAAAGGCACCTGGTCAAGATATTGATGTTTTCCTTCAACCACTAGTGGAGGAACTCAAGCAGCTGTGGAAAGGAGTCCAAGCTTATGACAGTTATAAAGGATAGCATTTTAAGTTGAAGCTATGTTGATGTGGGGTATTCATGATTTTCTAGCATATGGAAATTTATCTGGGTGCATAACACATGGATACAAAGTTTGTCCTGTTTGTGGAGATAACACTCCATCCATCCATCTTGAATGCAGCAATAAACAAGTTTATACAAACTACCGCATGTTCCTTAGCATGAATCATCCCTTAGAGGTGGTAAATATTTGGGGCCTAACTCCTCAGAATATATACTTCCTCCTCCTCGTTTAAATAGAAATGCACTTGTGGAAAAGTTGAGTCATATTGAGTACATACCTGGAAAAATTTCAAAAGCTCCTGGTCGAAAGAGGAAGACTAATGATAGATATGAGAGTGATAAAGTTGAAGCTAAAGAGGCATGGTATAAGAGGTCAATCTTTTTGACTTGGAATACTGGAGTTCTCATCAAGTTCGTCATGTACTAGATGTGATGCATATTGAGAAGAATGTGGTAGAGTATTTAATTAATATAATTTTAGATAACAAGATGAAAACAAAGGATACAATAAATGCAAGGTTGGATATGGAACAGTTAGGCTTGCACAATGACCAGTGGATGACTCTAGATGAAAAGTCAGGGAAAGAGATGAAACCAACAACGCCATTTGTCTTGGATAAAGAAGAGAAGAGAGAATTTTGTAAAATATTGAAAGACTTAAAGCTTCCTTCTAGCTTTTCGTCTAACTTGAGCAACATTATTACTTTTAATCCACCCGGCTTGCACTCTATGAAGTCCCATGATTATCATGTTTTTAGAGTATTTATTACTGGTATTGCTCCAACATGCATTTTCGAGGCATCCAGATTTACGAAGAGCTATTCAGCAGATAAACTTGTTCTTCAACTTATTATGCTCAAAAATTTTACTTAGAAAGGATATCCAACGAGCCAAATAAATGGTGGCAGAGGCATTATGTGAACTAGAGAAACATTTTCCACCTGCATTTTTTGATATTAGTGTTCACCTTACTGTCAATTTAGCCGATGAAGCATTAATGTGTGGACCTATTGCACCTCGATAGATGTATCCTTTTGAACAGTAAGTATTTCATTTTGTATCATAATTTTTTAAATTAATTTTTGTAACATCTAATTCTTTATTTCTATGTGTACTGTTTACGAACAGACATATGAAGGAGTTTAAAGATATACCAAGCAATAAGCGGTATGTTGAAGGATCCATTGCAGAATCCTATCTTGTTGGTGAGTCAGTCAGATATGCAATGGAGTATATGCCAAATCCATAAGAGAAAAATCACAAATGTACACATGAAGCATTTTTAGAAGAAAATGGGGATTTCTCTGAAGAAGGACCTTTGCTCGACGACAAATCTATGATGCTTGAACCTAAACAATTTCAACAAATACGTCGATGGATTCTCTTTCATCTCAATGTTAATGGACTCGATGAATATTATAAGTATGTTTTCTTTTATATATTATTTGATGTCTGTATGTAGATGTTATCATAATAAACTTGTTAATTTTATGAACAAATTATAGTGAATATAAAGTGTCAATCATATCTGCCTCATGTGGAAAAAGAAAGGGGATTCAGTTGACAAAAATAGAGATTCAGACTTCTTTCATCCCTTGGTTATATGAGAAGGTGTTTTTTAAGGTTTATTATTTTTTCATTAGTTAGATTCAATTTCTAATTTTAACTTTATTTATTAATTGTCATTGCATATAGCTAATTATTATCGGGGAGACGGAGACAAAGGCTATGTTGTGGCGATTAGTTCAAGGGCCAAATCACATGGTTAAAACATACAGAAAGTACCAAGCTAATGGTTTTGTATTCTCTACTAGATCTCATGATGATAGTGTAGTCACACAAGATAGCGGTGTCTGCTTGAGAGCATAAACTACATTTAGAGCAAGCAAAAGTGATAAAATCTTCAAAGATGCTTGGACCATGTGGTATGGGGTTATCAAACAGATAATTGAGCTAGACTATATAATATTTAAGGAGGTAGTGTTTTACTGCGACTGGGTGCGGGTGGAGGACAAGAACAATGGCTATAAGCATTGTCTAGACTCAAATCCGGTGATGGTAAATTTTGATAGGTCCAGTAGTGAGTTAGATGAGCCTGCCATTCTCGCTTCTGAGGCAAGTCAAGTATTTTACTCGAAAGATCTTAGAAATCCCGGTTGGTGGGTGGTGATACATTCACCAAAGAGATTAACTTGTCAAGTAGATGACTTAGAGATACCAATGGTTCAATCTACTCTTGAAGACCAACCTCATTTGGAAAAGCTTTTGTAACAATATGTCCCTGCTTAGATATTGGAATTAGAGACTGAGCTTATCCAAGCTGGTATATTCTTTTAATATTTGTTCCTTCTAGTGATTTTACTTTAATATTATTGAAGTTTGCAACTTCTTATTTATGTATTGGTTTTTCGTTTAAGTGCTACTTTTATATTGTAGAACAATATATTTTGAATTGCAAACATATTTTTCTGTTTAATTTAGTTCACTTGTTGTTTCTGGACCTTTTGATTATTTGATTAGAATTATTGTGATGTTATTAAAACTTAATTTAAAATTCTTCCAACTAATCATACATTTGAACTCCAAGCAACTCGACACTATGTCATCAAGTGTAGGTAACGCTACCCCAAATTCATCTTAACTTGTATCAAATTTGCCATCATCTGTATCATCAGGGGTGGAGGCCCAAAGGAGAAAAAGAAAATCATAGTACAAATTGATGGCTTTGTTGTGGGAAAATATGCAAAAGATTGGAGTACTGATACATGAGGTTATATAAAAAGTTACATTCCAATTAGCTACACAAACTTTAGCAAACTGCCACAAAATTTTAAAGATGACGTCTAGAATGCTCCTATGGTAAATTTTTTGTTCACATTCTTTATGTTTAATATTATAGTATATGCTTAATATTTTGCTTTGATAGATTCTTTATGTTTAATATTTGTGATTAATGTTTTCTTATTAGGGTGATTATAAGCTTGATGTTCCACCAGAAGTGGCTCGTCCATTGCTTGAATCTTCTTGGTCGCAAAAGTTCATGACTTATAAACACACTTTGCGGGAGCATTATCTAAGGAAAAATATTACTGAATTGCCAAAAGGTGTTGATCCTGATATTTGGAGAAAGTTTGTAGAAAATGAGTGTGATCAAAAAAAGGAGTGTGAGCGAAATGCTAAAAATCGGAGTAAGCTAGAGTTCTCCCATGGTCTCGGACGACGTACATATGCCCAAAAGAAATACGTGATGGTTTGCTTCCTTTCTTATGTTATACAAACTCGTGATTTACCATTATTATATATGCACAAACTCGATATTTAGTATATATCTTGTTTCCCTCCATATTTCTTGCTTAAACAATTACTGGTAGACATAATCAAAGAGGGAGTGTCATCTAAACTGATGGATTTCAAATGCTGCTAGTAAAACAACAAGCAATACCCTTAAAATAGATAGGTCTTTCTATGATACACTATTAGGACACTTGAGAATTGTTGACAGTCCAGTACGTCCATTGTCATGTCGATTCATGTCAATACAACATTGATGATAACTACACTACAGTTAGATGTTTAACATTTTTTCGTTAGGGAAAAAATTCCCAATATTGTCAGATGCATTGCAAGTAACAATCAATTGGGATGCTGACTCATGGAGGAGGTAACTTGCAATAACTTCAAATTTTCATGGTAATTAATTGCTTCAAAAAGTAGTTACTGCCTGGGTATTACTCCAAACATTGGTTTTTTCGCATGATAGTTTAAGGAATTTAGGTGCAAACTAGCCATGGGTTTCATGTGTTTTGAAGGTAGGAATGTTTGCAGCTACTTCAACTTATTTAGATTTAATGGACCTTCAAATACAATTCCGTGTTATCTGAAATGCATATATGATTGGAGACAATTATAACTTGCAAGTTTTCCTTCAACATCATGTTTCTGCAAATATGTATTTGAATTTCAAATCCCTCGGCCTTTTTTCATGCCTGATATCCATCCAGGTACAAGTCAACTAAGCTTGAGTAGTCCTTGTATTTAAGCTAACAAAATGGTTGGGCAACAACACTCTGGTAGTTTAAACCACTACAAGTCGAATCTCTAGGATTGTGTAAAGGTTAGATAGGATATCCTGCTCACACCAGTTATAACTCTTTAATCTGCACCAATTTCAGAATCTTTTGAATGGACCAGATTTTGGGGTTAATGGAAGTCAACTATACTTGACTCATTATTTGTGGTAAGTTAACTTACAACAAAATATCAGTAACATGTGTCACTACAATCAGGTCTCTTATGGTCTCACAGAGCATCTATGCCTCAATAAATCAACCAAGAAGCAGTAATAATGATCATATAAGATAAAGCAGTAAGGCGTCCCCAATACTTCATCAAAATGATTCATGTGTCTAGCTACACAAAATGTTGAGCTAGTGCCGAGAAGAACATAACCGTAGTCAGCTACAATCTGATTTAATTACAATTATGTAAAAGAAAACTAATGTCCAGAACAGCCGGCTAAACAGGTGCCGATGGCTAAACGTCGAGTACAAAATAAAAGATATCAGGAGTAATCACGTCACGTAAGTCGGCAGGAGGCTGCTCTACCTTTGCACCAAACTTGTGAACTCGGGAATCCTGAGCGCACGGGTGCTTAGGTATCATGTTTGCTCCCTGATCTGTGGCTAGTAAAAGCACTTGCTCTAGATCTTTAGAGGGAGACTTTAAAGACCCACCCTGTCCGTTGGCCGTGGGGGACTGGACGCGAGTGGTTCTGTACAATTTTTCGTCAGGAGCCCGTGCAACAGTCAACGGGGACCACTGACAGTCAGCAACTTGGACAGTTGACTGGGCTGGTTGGGCCTGCACTGCCCTAGACTTTTTTGACTTAGCGCCCAAAGACGCGTAGTAAAAAGAGTCCAGATTGATACATCCCGCATCCTCGGTGGGCCGCATGGCATCGGGCCCGCATGAGAGGCGGTCTGTCATGACCCGCACCCTGAAGAGGGGCACGAGTACGTGGTTACGTCCAGCCTACGCCGCAGTATTGGCGGTAGAACGCTGTATATAGGGTCTGTAAATACTACGACTAAAACAGATAAATGTACCTGTACAGTATATACTCTCCGAATGGAGGTGACATAGCAATACAGTCTCAATCACATATATCAACTAAGGTAGATAGTACGGAAAAGAAAATATGATAGAATGAATAGGAAATGAGTCCAAGATCCACAAGTCAGAGCTATACACAAACGTCCAGAGTCTCAAAAAATATATAATAGATACTACAAATTAAAATGTACTAGCTAGCTCGCAGGCCAGGCGAACCTAACTAAACTAAGCTTCTCAGGGTGAGCAAAGTCTAGTGGCTCTACCAACAAGCCACGGTCTAAGTCTAATCCATCAGACTCAACCCCATAGTAGGTCGGACAATCAGCCTCTGAATCATCTGTAAATTTTGTCAACGGTATCCTGTCAGAAAAATGAGCAAGTACAAACACCAACAGCAGTTCCATATAAATTGATAAATTTTATAAGAGACAGTGTAATGAAATACAAGACAAAATCAACTGGAACTATATATAATGGTGTGAGTACTGAAAAGGACGATAATACATATATATAGGACGACTTGGGAACTATTCGGAAGCCGAGTTACAACCCCTAAACCAAACAAGGACCGGGGCTGTAACCCTTCTCCCAAACAGAACTTAGTTACCAAAGATAATAAATATAAAAGGTGTCTTCAATTATTAGTGCGTCATGTGATCGGCTTGGGAAACATGTTCAGGCTTTCCATCTGACCGGCTACAACCAAATAACAAGTGCGAAGCAACAAGTGTGAAGATAAGGCCGGTCATCATGGAAAGTTGTAAACAAGTAGCTATGGACAAGTGTCAAGTACAAGTGTGAAGCAACAAGTGGGGATTTTGATCACACAACCACTAATAACTCCCCATCTCCGAATAGTATAAAGGATCCGGACATAACACGTCATGACATGAGATTCAAAAGCAGGTGATCATCCCACTCCCAAGTCCATGTCTATACAAGTACAAGTAACAAGTCGAGTCTTGTACCAATATACCAAGTAATCCGGGAACAACATCTCATGACAGGATCCGACATATACTAGTCCGTGAAATATCGTGTCTGGAAATTAAGTAAGACACTACAACTGAATCGGATATAGCAGATATCAAGATAATGAAAACTATCAGTGAATGTACTCGCCTGTGGTCCTGAGTTGATAGGGTGAACAGACGCTCAGAGCGATCACAGACCTAAGATAAGATACTATGAGTCAAACAGGACTAAATACTGAAAAAGGAAACTAATTCAAGTCATGAATGCAAGTCTAAGTCAAAACTAGGTCAATCTAGGTCAGACTGAGTCACACTAGGTTATACTGGCTCATACTAGGTCATACCAGGTCACTGGGAGTCAATCCAAGTCAAACTAGGTCAATCTGGTTCAAGGGTTGACTTACAGTTGACTTTTGGTCAAAAAGTCAACTCTGGTCAACTATGGTCAACACTGAGTCAACCTTGGGTCAACCCTAAGTCAAACAAGTCAAATGTTGACTAACAGTTGATTTTCAGTCAACTGGTTAACTCTGGTTTGGTTTCGGTCAAATCGGGTCGCTTAAAGGCTAAGTTTGACCCTCGGTTGACTTTTGTTGACTTTTGGTCAAAACGGGCAACCGACGTCAAAACTAGTCTATGAGCACCTTATTTGATCATTACCAACCACGGGAATCAAGTTCTAACTCTATCTTAGACTTCTAACACAAATACCCTATTTTCTAGGTAAACTAGCATTTACCCTTCTAAGGTAAATCCCGATACCTTGCCCAATTCCAAGGAAACTCCGCAAATACCCATGGTACTAACCTAGACTCCTTGGGGTAGCTAGATATCAACCTATCTAGGATTTACCTACCAAGAATAATGGGTATCCTAGGTATCTAGGCTATGTTAGGATACGGGATATTGATTTACCCTATAACCTATCCTATCTCATGAATTTACCCTTAACACTATCACACTCCCATACCACTCACTCACACACAACACTCACATGATATTTCTCACACTCATATGCTTCTCCTATAGGTTTCCTATTTGTTTAGACATAGGCTAACCTATGGGCCACTTAACTGCACTCATTAGCTCTCACACCCACACACACAAACCTCACAACTACACACACCCATAGGCAAAATGTGGACTGATTTCAAGTGGTAAGGTGGTGGTGTTAACATGGAATTTGAAGGGATGTTGGAGGGTGAAATATGGACTGGTTTTGAAGGGTTGAAGGACTGAAATGAATGGAAATAGGACAGCCATGTATAGGGGAAATACATGGACAGATTTTGGGTATGTTAGGACTGTTATGGTAGGTATTTTAGGACTGATTTGTGGGGTTATAGGGCTGTCATATAGTGGTGTTTGGACTGATATTTGGGGACAAATAGGACAGCCACTTGGGGCTTATTTGGGACTGTAAAGTGGAGGATTTGATGGACTGTTCTTGACAGTCCAAGTAGGGACTGATTTGTGCAATAGAGGACAACCATGAAGGCTTGTTAGGAGCTGTTTTGTGGGTGTTTTGGACAGCAACCAGAGTGTATAAGGGCTGTCCTTGACAGTAGTTTGGGGACAGTTTAAGGGAGTTTCTTGGTGGGCTGTTTGGTGACAGCAGTTTGGGATTTTGGGGCTGCCAGTTGGGGGTAAACCTGGGCTGTACAGGACAGTTTTGAAAGGTTGAAGGGGGAACTGTTGGCAGCATTATAGGACAGCAATTTAAGAGGGTTTATGGGCTGTTTGTACAGCAGTTTGGTGGGGTTATCCCCTCCCCCAAATCCCTCTCTAACACTCCAAGCCACTCTCCACACCACTCCACAATACCTCTCTATAACTCCTCTACTTCCTACACTCAACCACCACTCAACCAATTCCTCAAACACCTTGCCTACACCACTCTACCAACACAAACACACACTCACTTATCCACACTTGGCCGACCCCTTCCCCAATACCAAATCACAAGCCACACATACCCGCACATAATATATTCATATAATATATAACTATATATATATATATATATATATATATATATATATATATATCATTCTCTATATATAGAATGATATAAATATATACATATATATATATATATATATATATATATATATATATATATATATAGAGAATGATATATATATAACCATATATATATATATATATATATATATATATATATATATATATATATATATTTTTTTTTTTTTTTTTTTATATAACCATATATATATATATATATATATATATATATATATATAGATAATGATAATAGGAAACATTATGATACATGGAAAAACATATTCCCAACACAAGCAAAAATCTGGAATAAATATTAGAAACACCAAAATAAATGCACAAACAATATTCATGTGTCCAAATAGGGAGTTTTCCTATTAGGACACGATGCTACATATTGGACACCTCTAAAAATGTCCAAATGGACACCAAATCATGGGGGTCATTCTTACGGGTTCAAAATAATCCTACATGCATGTTGGGGTGGATTAGAGAAGAGATTATACCTTCCGGGAGAGAGTTTCAAAGGAAAAAGCTTTCTGACTCGACACCGACACGTAGAGATTCCAAAAGGACACGAACGAGCTCTGAATCCTCCCAAATTTGAGGAGCTCCTTCCTTGGATTGAATGGAGAGGGAAGGAAGAAGATTTGGTGGAGAAATGGAAGGATTTGGTGATGGTTTGATTAGGGAAAGCTCTCTAAAAAAATAGGGAAGAACAAGAGAGAGAAATGAAAGGGGGAAATGATGAAGTGGTGGAGTCTTATCCACCAAAAGTGGCCAGCCATAATGGTGGGTTTTGTCCTATTAGGAAAGGTCAAAAAGTCCCCTACACTAATCTATTAGTTAATACATGGAAGGGCTTCTAAGTCGGGGGTAGTTTAGTCATTCCTAAAACCACTAATCCAAATTAATCCCAACCAAAATAATTAGCCTAGTCACTAACTAAAATATCTAACATGTGGGCCATGGCTAACTAGTGTGTGGGCCCGCTAAGGTCAACACTACCCCGGGTCCCCGAAACAAGTCGGAATGAGTTGAAATTCGAACCCGACTCAAATAACCCCAAAATATTACAATAAATAAATAAATAATTCCAAAATAATTTAAAAGTGAAAAATGACAAAAATACTCCTGTTTCTGGAAACTGGGGGTGACAAATTTATCCACCTTAAAAAATTTCGTCCTCGAAATTAAAACCAAACAATAGTAAAATTTCAAATTCCCAAGTCATGGCTAAAAATTTAAAATGATTAAAATCTCAAAAATCGAAGCAGGAATTAAATGAATAAATTTATAAAATTTAAAATTACTCTCAAATATAAGTCTATCCACCTTAAAAGAATCATCCAAAAACTTAAAACGAAGCAAACACACAAAATAAAAAATTATGCAATTTGATAATCGTATGCGTCTGTCCAATCATCATGATACTCATAATCTCCGCCATACTAGTGAGCAAGGCTACGATAATCACAGAGTCCTCAACTACGGTACATACCTCTAGAATTATGGTATTTAAATTTTTGTATTGTCGCTAGCTTGGCAGCGAAAACCTTAAATTTCCACACCCGAGAGATACGTCCATAGTCCGACTATATGTCCTCACTCTGCCTGCTAGCATGACCCTAGAGGATTCTAAAATCTCATAATCGAGGCGACCTAGCCCATACGACTTATCTCAAAAGGAATTCACATCACAAGTACAATTTTATCAAACGATCAAGGAACAGATAGAATCAAATTTCAAGACAGTTTACGAAGGCAAATGCTGAAAGGAGATTCGAAAGATTGGAACCTGCTATATGCTCTGCTACTGCCTGAGTGGGCTCAATTGTCATGGCGAATGCATGCCCCTGCTGGTCTCCTCTAGCCTGCCGCACTCTATCCTGGCCCGCCTGTCTGGCTGCACGGGCAGCACAGTCCCTCATCTGGTGATCTGGAGCTCCATAGAACAGACAAACTCCCAGCCTCAATCTACAGACCTTCCCGGTGTGCCCTATCTTCTTGCAGAAGGCACACTAGATGGCCTGCCTCTGGCCCTGGCCCTGGTTCTGCTGGGCACGCACCGGTGCCTGCTGGAACTGCAACTGAGGCTGCTGCTGCTGAAACTGCCTCTGCTGGAAGTGTGGGCGCTTCGCTGGCCCTGCACTCGAACTAGCTCCCAGAACGTCACTGCTCCTCTTCAGCTTGAGGCCGAAGTCCTTCTCTGTAATCTGAGCCTTCATAAGGATCTGCT
Organism: Iris pallida; assembly: GCA_029216955.1. NCBI lineage: Eukaryota > Viridiplantae > Streptophyta > Magnoliopsida > Asparagales > Iridaceae > Iris > Iris pallida. Next base: position 34,936,226 of record JANAVB010023800.1, on the reverse strand, counting down.
CGAAGGTCGCGTCTCGTCGCCTAGATGTGCGAGTGCGCACTGCATGAATGAGACCCCTCCTGAACTTCCGGGCCTTGCACCCCTCATCCTGAACCAAACTGGGTGCAAACCTGCTCAAGCGGAAGAACTCTGCTGCGTACTCGTCCACCGACGAGTTTCCCTGCACCAAACTGGCAAACTGCCCCTCCAAAGCTGATACGGCTACGTCCGGGTAGAACTTCTCCTTAAAGAGTTTCTTGAAGTCCTCCAAAGATAATCCCCTCACTGACACACGCGGATCCGTGCGGTACTAAGTCAGCGCTATATCGAAGAACTGGCTCGCTGCAGATGTCACCCACAGACCTCTCGGGACCTCTGCCAACTCCAGACTCCTCTGGACTTTCTCTAGCCAGTCGTTCGCGTATAGGATACCCTCAGTACCCTTGAACTCCCGCGGGTTCATCTCCCTGAAGTGGAGGTGTGTACCGGGCCTCCCCTGACCCTGCTGCAGTACTGGTGCTCCCTGAACTGTAGCCGGTGCCTCTCTCTCCACTGCTGCCATATCTAACTGATGCGAGTTCTCTATAGTCTGTCGCAGCACCTCTGCCTGACGGTGTTGTGCCTCTGCCTGTGCTCTCTGTGTCTGCAGCATCTACTGCAGAAGGGCCATCATCCCCTGAGTGTCTGTCGGTAATTGAGGCGGCGGTGAAAGGATATCAGGGACGACTATGGACGGTCTCGCTGCTGGAGGTAGAAGACCTCCTGAAACCATCGCTGCTGCTCCCGCCTGAAGGGCAGGGACTGAGGTGGCTGCGCCCTGAACTGCAGCTCCCTCAACTAGAGGTGGAAGACCTCCGGGAACTGCCGCTGCTACTCCTGCCTGAAGGGTAGGAACTGAGGCTACTGTTCTCTCGACTGTTGCTCCCGTAGCCGGAGGTGGAAGACCTTCCGGATCTGACCTCTCTGGAACTGTACTGGGCCCTGCTACCTGAGAATGAGTCACCGTCATCCTGAAGATGAATTGAACCCAAGAGATCAATATGGCACAAGATAAGATATTATCAAAGGAAGACAATTGAATTCAAATGCAAGAAGAGTTGTCATGGTAATCAAAAGATCAGAATTTTCCTAAAATATGATTGAGTAACTCCTACCATACCCTAGATCCTACGTCCTAGTCGCAGGCTCGTAATTAGCGCTCTAAGTCGAGCACCATTACGAGATCGCACTAATTGCGACACTGACCTGTATGGCCTACCAAAAAAATGTGTCACGACCCGCACCCTGAAGAGGGGCACGAGTACGTGGTTACGTCCAGCCTACACCGCAGTATCGGCGGTAGAACGCTGTATATAGGGTCTGTAAATACTACGACTAAAACAGATAAATATACCTGTACAGTATATACTCTCCGAATGGAGGTGACATAGCAATACAGTCTCAATCACATATATCAACTAAGGTAGATAGTACGAAAAAGGAAATATGATAGAATGAACAGGAAATGAGTCCAAGATCCACAAGTCAGAGCTATACACAAACGTCCAGAGTCTCAGAAAATATATAATAGATACTACAAACTAAAATGTACTAGCTGGCTCGCAGGCCAGGCGAACCTAACTAAACTAAGCTACTCAGGGTGAGCAAAGTCTAGTGGCTCTACCAACAAGCCACGGTCTAAGTCTAATCCATCAGACTCAACCCCATAGTAGGTCGGACAATCAGCCTCCGAAGCATCTGTAAAATTTGTCAACGGTATCCTGTCAGGAAAATGAGCAAGTACAAACACCAACAACAGTTCCATATGAATTGATAAATTCTATAAGAGACAGTGTAATGAAATACAAGACAAAATCAACTGAAAATATATATAATGGTGTGAGTACTGAAAAGGACGATAATACATATATATAGGACGACTTGGGAACTATTCGGAAGCCGAGTTACAATCCCTAAATCAAACAAGGACCGGGGCTGTAACCCTTCTCCCAAATAGAACTTAGTCACCAAAGATAATAAATATAAAAGGTACCTTCAATTATTAGTGCGTCTTGTGATCGGCTTGGGAAACATGTTCAGGCTTTCCATCTGACCGGCTACAACCAAATAACAAGTGGGAAGCAACAAGTGTGAAGATAAGGCCGGTCACCATGGAAAGTTGTAAACAAGTAGCTATGGACAAGTGTCAAGTACAAGTGTGAAGCAACAAGTAGGGATTTTGATCACACAACCACTAATAACTTCCCATCCCCGAATAGTATAAAAGATCTGGACATAACACGTCATGACATGAGATTCAAAAGCAGGTGATCAGCCCACTCCCAAGTCCATGTCTATACAAGTACAAGTAACAAGTCGAGTCTTGTACCAATATATCAAGTAATCCGGGAACAACATCTCATGACAGGATCCGACATATACTAGTCCGTGAAATATCGTGTCTGGAAATCAAGTAAGACACTACAACTGAATCGGATATAGCAGATATAAAGACAATGAAAACTATCAGTGAATGTACTCGCCTGTGGTCCTGAGCTGATAGGGTGAACAGATGCTCAGAGCGATCACAGACCTAAGATAAGATACTATGAGTCAAACAGGACTAAATACTGAAAAAGAAAACTAATTCAAGTCATGAATGCAAGTCTAAGTCAAAACTAGGTCAATCTAGGTCAGACTGAGTTACACTAGGTCATACTGGCTCATACTAGGTCATACTAGGTCACTGAGAGTCAATCCAAGTCAAACTAGGTCAATCTGGTTCAAGGGTTGACTTATAGTTAACTTTTGGTCAAAAAGTTAACTCTGGTCAACTCTGGTCAACACTGAGTCAACCCTGGGTCAACCCTAAGTCAAACAAGTCAAATGTTGACTTACAGTTGATTTTCAGTCAACTGGTCAACTCTGGTTTGGTTTCGGTCAAATCGGGTCGCTTAAAGGCTAAGTTTGACCCTCGGTTGACTTTTGTTGACTTTTGGTCAAAACGGTCAACCGACGTCAAAACTAGTCTATGAGCACCTTATTTGATCATTACCAACCACGGAAATCAAGTTCTAACTCTATCTTAGACTTCTAACACAAATACCCAATTTTCTAGGTAAACTAGCATTTACCCTTCTAAGGTAAATCCCGATACCTTGCCCAATTCCAAGGAAACCCCGCAAATACCCATGGTACTAACCTAGACTCCTTGGGGTAGCTAGATATCAACCTATCTAGGGTTTACCTACCAAGAATAATGGGTATCCTAGGTATCTAGGCTATGTTAGGATACGGGATATTGATTTACCCTATTACCTATCCTATCTCATGAATTTACCCTTAACACTATCACACTCCCATACCACTCACTCACACACAACACTCACATGATATTTCTCACACTCATAGGCTTCTCCTATAGGTTTCCTATTTGTTTAGACATAGGCTAACCTATGGGCCACTTAACTACACTCATTAGCTCTCACACCCACACACACAAACCTCACAACTACACACACCCATAGGCAAAATGTGGACTGATTTCAAGTGGTAAGGCGGTGGTGTTAACATGGGATTTGAAGGGATGTTGGAGGGTGAAATATGGACTGGTTTTGAAGGGTTGAAGGACTGAAATGAATGGAAATAGGACAGCCATGTATAGGGGAAATACATGGACAGATTTTGGGTATGTTAGGACAGTTATGGTAGGTATTTTAGGACTGATTTGTGGGGTTATAGGGCTGTCATATAGTGGTGTTTGGACTGATATTTGGGGACAAATAGGACAGCCACTTGGGACTTATTTGGGACTGTAAAGTGGAGGATTTGATGGACTGTTCTTGACAGTCCAAGTAGGGACTGATTTGTGCAATAGAGGACAGCCATGAAGGCTTGTTAGGGGCTGTTTTGTGGGTGTTTTGGACAGCAACCAGAGTGTATAAGGGCTATCCTTGACAGCAGTTTGGGGACAGTTTAAGGGAGTTTCTTGGTGGGCTGTTTGGTGACAGCAGTTTGGGGTTTTGGGGCTGCCAGTTGGGGGTAAACCTGGGCTGTACAGGACAATTTTGAAAGGTTGAAGGGGGAACTGTTGGCAGCATTATAGGACAGCAATTTAAGAGGGTTTATGGGCTGTTTGCACAGCAGTTTGGTGGGGTTATCCCCTCCCCCAAATCCCTCTCTAACACTCCAAGCCACTCTCCACACCACTCCACAATACCTCTCTATAACTCCTCTACTTCCTACACTCAACCACCACTCAACCAATTCCTCAAACACCTTGCCTACACCACTCTACCAACACAAACACACACTCACTTATCCACACTTGGCCGACCCCTTCCCCAATACCAAATCACAAGCCACACATACCCTCACATAATATATCCATATAATATATAACTATAACTATATATATATATATATATATATATATATATATATATATATAGAGAGAGAGAGAGAGAGAGAGAGAGAGAGAGAGAGAGAGAGAGAGAGAATGATATAAATATATACATATATATATAGAGAGAATGATATATATAACCATATATATATATACATATAGATAATGATAATACATATAGATAATGATAAAAAAAAAAATATACATATAGATAATGATAATAGGATACATTATGATACATGGAAAAACATATTCCTAACACAAGCAAAAATCTGGAATAAATATTAGAAACACCAAAATAAATGCACAAACAATATTCATGTCCCCAAATAGGGGGTTTTCCTATTAGGACACGATGCTACATATTGGACACCTCTAAAAATGTCCAAATGGACACAAAATGGACACCAAAGGGCACCAAACCATGGGGGTCATTCCTACGGGTTCAAAATAATCCTACATGCATGTTGCGGTGGATTAGAGGAGAGATTATACCTTCCGGGAGAGATTTTCAAAGGAAAAAGCTTTCCGACTCGACACCGACACGTAGAGATTCCAAAAGGACACGAACGAGCTCCGAATCCTCCCAAACTTGAGGAGCTCCTTCCTTGGATTGAATGGAGAGGGAAGGAAAAAGATTTGGTGGAGAAATGGAAGGATTTGGTGATGATTTGATTAGGGAAAGCTCTCTAAAAAAATGGGGAAGAACAAGAGAGAGAAATGAAAGGGAGAAATGATGAAGTGGTGGAGTCTTATCAACCAAAAGTGGCCAGCCATAATGGTGGGTTTTGTCCTATTAGGAAAGGTCAAAAAGCCCCCTGCACTAATCTATTAGTTAATACATGGAAGGGCTTCTAAGTCGGGGGTAGTTTAGTCATTCCTAAAACCACTAATCCAAATTAATCCTAACCAAAATAATTAGCCTAGTCACTAACTAAAATATCTAACATGTGGGCCATGGCTAACTAGTGTGTGGGCCCGCTAAGGTCAACACTACCCCGGGTCCCCGAAACAAGTCGGAATGAGTCGAAATTCGAACCCGACTCAAATAACTCCAAAATATTACAATAAATAAATAAATAATTCCAAAATAATTTAAAAGTGAAAAATGACAAAAATACTCCTGTTTCTGGAAACTGGGGGTGACACGGTCGAACACAGAGCTTCTGATAGGGCCACATGAGACGTCCTGTTTGAAGCCAGGATTGGTCGTCGCATGGACCATCTTCTTGCGGCTGGAGCTGGCTGCCACATGGATCATCTTCCTACGGCGAGAGTTGGCTGCCGCATGAGTTGTCTGCCTACGGCCGGAGTTGGCCGTTGCATGGACAGACCTCCCATCTCCTCTCTGCGGCCTCTTCTTTGTCCGCATGGAGTTCCCTTGTGCCCCCAAAAACTCAGGACCGTAGTATTTTTCTCTGCTGGATTTGGGGACAGTGGGGTCCTCTGCGGACGGAAACAAAGCCGCAGGAGAGTTCTGGTCACCGTCTTGGGATGTAGAAGGAGTTTTTTAGAGAACTTGGTCGGGGGTAACAGTTTTGCGCACCGACGTATTGCGAGTTCTCTTCGGGTTGGCTCGCTTCAGAGACGGGTTGGCGCTCCCTTCAGAGAGCAATTCTTCGAAGGCATGTTGGTCAAAGCGAACCACAAGCATCTGATGTGTAGAGCCGAGCTTGGACGCGTCAGATTGCGTCACCAACTTCTTATCGAAAGAGAAGGATGTTCCCAACAGAGTCGTCATCGTATTTGCCATAAAAATCAACGACAGGTATTTCGGAACACTGAAATTGATTGCAAACTCGCTTGTACAAAGAAGAGCCTAAAAAAAAAGCCTAGAAAACAATCTAAGTACAATTGTTTAGTTTTGATTCTGGGGGGTGACGGTGGAGGCTCGGGAAAGTGCTATCAACTCTGCCTTACTTCGTGGACTATCTGATGCAGTCTCTAGCTCGTGAAGATATTGCTTTCTTTTTGAAGGTTGCCAGCCTCTTGCAGGGGTGTGGCACCCTGCTATTTATAATAAGATGTATTTTGAGCCGCATAGAGGGCTTGCGGCTACGTGGCTGATTAGCACGCGAAGACCCGCTCTTGGGCTGTCATCTGTCGATTTGTTGGGATTTTGTTACAGCAAATCTGGGTGGTTAAGGAATTGGTCAGATTGCCACGTGTCCCGTTGCATATAGCTTTCTCAGCCTTCGATCATGCGGGGTCGCATGAGACTCATGTATGCGGCTTGGATCACAATTACTTCTGACTGCATGAAGTTTTGGAAAGTTTGGGGCTGCATAATCTGAGCCGCATAAGTTTTATGCGGCTTAGATGACACTCTTCTGGCTGCATGGAGTCGTACGAACCCTACTTTTGGGCGACGTCTCACGTCTTTTCTTTCTTGTTTAAGTGTCAGAACTGTCACGTTTTGCCAGGACTTGTAAGCTTTATCAGTCGAACTGCTCCTCTCTGGCCGCATATTTTTCTTCTACCGCTGTTTGTCGATGGGCCGCATATGTCTTTGAACAGTCATGCGGCTTTCCTTCATGCGGACCTATTTGGCCCAAGGTACCTATGCGGCAATTTGTAATCCGCATGAACCCCATATTTTTCATGCTTCTACAAGAATATTATAGGGAGTGATTGTCCACATACGAGTTGGATAGAGATAGACACCTATACTAGATGGACCGAGTAGGCAGGAGTAGCATTCTTTTGTGATAGAAATTTTTACTTAGAGGACATAGGAACTCATGCTTGATAAGAATAGGAAAATAGCTAAGGTGGGTAGAATTTTATAGATATTCTTCTAAGATGGAAGTCAGAATAGAGTACATTGTAGGATTTGAAACTAACGAGAGACCCTAAGATTACTAGACTAATTTATGCTACCCTTTGCCTAAGATCTAACCTTGAATAGAAGTATTAGAGGGATTTTTATCGAGTGCTAATATCATGATAGGTGGCCTAAAAGTATTAGATAGAGTATGAAGGTTTAAGTTAGGTTAGACGATAACTCTATAAGGTATGCCTAGCCTTGAAACGAGCTATAAAACACCATGACTAGAAGATTGACCAATATGTGTGTGTATCTGTTCAGCTTAGCCTCGACCCTTGCCTAGTAGATAGGTGCAAAATTGTTAGGTGCAGTTGTAAAAAAATTGTATAGCATGTTGATAGTCAGAAGGAGTACAGTATTGTTTTCCTTCCAGTTTGTTGAAGACCTGACCTATATAGGAATAGTGTTGAGTTAGTAATAATATCCCCTTATAGAGTTGCTAACCAATAAGCACCATGACGGTACTTAGGACTCCTTAGAAAGCCTTGATTTTATTCCGTAATACCCAAGTTTGTATTCTTCTAGGAAATTGTACTGTACTAGAATATCTCACTAGTAGGATCATGACCTTGACCTCGTTGCTTAAGTTAGGATGGACCTAGAACTAAGGGTTCCTTATTTCCTGGTTGGTTGTGTGAACTTAGAATCCCAATAGCAGTAGTGTCTTTTATATATCATGTTTGATTAGTTCTTTTATATCATGTTTTAAATTTAAAGATAGCATGTAAGACCAAGCAGACAGCCAGAAGAGCATTTTCAACAACGAGTCATCCCGTACCAGACAAAGGAGCTCTCGACTTGTCATCATTGTGGCAAGAAGGGACACATCCAACGAGATTGTCGGAGAAGACTTGGATAATACTTGCGGTGTGGATCTGAATAGCACTATGCCATGGAGTGTCCACAACAGAGCGACCGACCACAGTATCCACCTTCGAGGCTAGCACTATCATCTCTACCAGCACAACCAAGACCAAGACCGCCTGTTGAGGCGACTACAACACCAGTAGGACCACAGAGAGGACCATATTTACCACCACAGGAGGTCTAGTATGGGAGGGCTAGACAGCATGATGGAGGAGAGAGAATTGGCTAGGCTTATGTTTGTTTGCCATGAAATATAAAAAGGACAGAACAATTATCGAAGGACTGGACTTTTACTTCACAATACAAACTCGTTTGTACAAAGAAAGCCTAGGGACGAAAACCTAGGTACAGAAATCTAAGTATATTTGTTTATTTTAGATTCTGGGGGATGACGATAGAGGCTCGGAAAAGCGACGGCCGCTCTGCCTTACTTCTTGGACGATCGGGTGCAGCTTTTTGACTCTGTAGAAGAACTGACGGGCGTTGATGAAGAAATGCTCTCTCTTCAGGCGCTCTGGCTCTATATGTCTCTATGTGCGTCTGTCTCTGTCTCTGTATATATCTCTCTATTTCTTTCTGTATGTGTATATGTGCAAGGGAATGGCACCCTGCTATTTATAAGAGTGGGGGGGCCTCATTAGGGTTTACAATGATTGCCCATTCTTGAAAGTCGGTGGCTAAGGATCATTAAATCTGGGCCGTTCATCGAGATTTGAGCAATAAATGTGATTGCATCAAATCTTTTGTGGGTAATTAATGCTAATTGACATAAATCCTCCTGATTTGCCATGCCAACCTCGGATTTCTCGACATGTGTCATCAATTTGCTTATTTGCAAATGATCTGATTTGATCCCAATATTTCATTGGAATTTGTTGAGAGATTTCGATCAATCTGATGCCACATGCCCTGCTATCATGCCACGTATCGAGCCATAGCAGAAATCTGTGCTGCAGGGAGGTTACTCCCCATTGAGTCGCATAAGGCTGGCCACGTGTCCAGGCTGCTTGAGAGTGGCCCCCTAGAACATTTGGACCGTATGGTATGATTTGAGCCGCATGAGTGTGGATGACCGCATGAGTGAACCGCATAGAGATAGTCCTCGTGAGCCGCATAGGGATGGTCTTCGTGAGCCGCATGGAGCTAGTCTTCGTGAGCCGCATAGGGATGGTCTTCGTGAACCGCATGGGGCTAGTCTTCGTGAGCCACATGGGTTAGTCTTCGTGAGCCGCATGGGGGAGTCTCCGCTTGGGCCACATACAACTGTCCACGTGTCAAGGCCGCATGACAGTTTCTGAATCTCGGGAGATTGTGTTAGAGATTTTCTTCGCTTCTCAAGGAGTCCGTCATTATGAGGGAGTCAAAATGATACCTTCATGTCAGAGCTGTCACTTCGTCAAAGCTGTCAGCCTTCAAGGTATTTAATGCAAAACGAGAGAGCTGTTTGTATGCCACGTGGCTCCTCTTTGAGCCGCATAGGACTTGTTTGAGCCGTATAGACGCTCGAGCCGCATGGATACTTGAGCCGCATGAACTCTCTGAGCCGCAGGGGGCTCTCTGGCCGCATGGATCTTTCTTTATTCTTTTCCATGCTTCTACAAGACCCCTTCAAAGTTTTTAATTTGCAAAATTGGAATACTTTGAATAAGAAGCATGGCCATGTATAAATTCTCCTGACCGCAGATGATGTCCTGGCCACATGGATGTCTCGACCGCATAGATGTTTAGGCCGCATGGATGGCTCGGCCGCATAGATGTTTCGGCCGCATTGAGTCAATCAGCCGCAGGGACTTTCGGGCCGCATAGCTCCTTGCCACGTGTGTGCGTCATTAATTGTCTCAAATTCGTTTTAGTGCCGCCTTTAGGGGAGATCCCAAGGGTCGGCTCATTAAATCTTTTGGATTTTATGCTCTGGGTGAATCTCCTTTATGAGAGAGGGGACGAAATCCGAGGAGTCGGTTTTGTCTTTTCCGAGGCGGTTATCAATCTACGTGTTCCTCCCTCTCTTGTCTTCCTATAAATATGAGGAGTTTGAGAGAGAAGACTTCTTTACTTTCTCCTTCACTTCGAAATTTCCCTACTCCATTGTCATCTTCTTCTTTAATTTCCAATGGCTCCCAAGAAGACCGTTGCGGCTAAGGGCAAGAAGGCGGCACCTTCGTCGAAGAAGACTGCCTCTACTTCAACTGCGGCCGTTCCTCCGCCGGCCGTCGTGTCCGCAGCTCACCCTGACGTCCATCCTCCCATTGATGGTAAGGACTTTATGTGGTTTTGAAGAACCCTAACTGTTATGGCTACGTTGCATGCTTTATGCACGAGCCTTTATTTTTATGTGAGTCGCATGTTCGTCCTATAGTCGAGCCGCGAACCGCATAAGAATAGCCACTGTGGCCGCATACGCGCTTTGCCAACAAAGCCGCATAAGCTACACTGAGCCGCATAGATTCGCACACATATGTCTTTCACGTGGTCCGCACGAACTTATCCGATCCCTGCAGGCCTTATGAAAGTACCGCCGTATGACCTTTCATTAAGTGGAGCCGCATAAATGTTCTGCTGAGCTTGAGCCGCATGAGGCTTCCGTAAGTTGGAGCCGCATAAGCGTTCCCCTGACCCGCATGAGGCTTCAGTGAGATGGAGCCGCATAAGTGTTCTCCTGAGCCGCATGAGGCTTTGTTAAGTTGGAGACGCATGAGCTCGAAAGCACCCATTAGTTCCTTTTAACTTTTCTTTTTTTGTCTTCTTCTCAGTGAATTTGCCGGTTAATGCTGCTGGAGAGCTCCTGGTGGGCAGCGCCCAGGCTGCTCTGGGCTATAGGTACGACCATATAGTCCAATACATGGCTGTCCAGTTTTCGAGTGACGAGCCCCCGGCGAGATCGAATGCCCTCAAGAATCAGCCTTTCTATTTTCTTAATGCTATGATAAACTCGGGAAAACTAGAAGGAGAATACTTGAAGCCCGCATTCTTCTTTGGAGACGCCTTGACTGTGAAGAACAGTCAGATCTGGAGGTGTCAGAGAACTGGAGTTTTGTTTCTAACGGGATGGCGATCCGTATTCCCCAGATGGAGCGTCACTTTCCTTTGTTCTGGTTCAATATGCTCCCACTGGACCGAAAGATGGAAGATTCCTTAACTCTTACCCGAAGTGGGATGTTCGTAGGAGACATCCATTATAACAACAGCCTGAAGTCTGTGTGTGCGGGCAAGGTACACACCAGCTGTTCTGTAATGGGGTTGGTCCCGGGTACGTTCTTGAATGTGCCGGGTGCCAATTTTACATTTTCTACAGCCGACACTTTTATGAACCAACTTGCTCGGAAGGGATCCTATCCTATTGGTCGGTTGATGCTCCCCAACTGGATACATCCGATTCCCTCGTGGACCAATCTGTCTACGTGGATTTTGTAAAAGTATGAGGCCTTTCTGTGTGAGATTGGTCTTTACCATACTATTCGGGGCACCAGCCACGGCTTGCCTATAAACAAGAGATTGTTTATATCTCTGCTGGAGATGTATAATCGCCGTACGGGGACCTTCTATACGCCCGTAGGGGAAATGGGGCTTGCGCTCCATGAAATGCATGGGATCTCCAAGCTTCCTTGGGGGGACGAAGCTTTTGAGGCGTATACTCCCACGAACGAGGAGTTCGAAGAGTTGGAAAGGCGGTATCCAGGCTTCGTGGCTCTTTATCAAGAGATATTGTGCCATTATAGCACATGTCATCAAATAGCCAAAAAGGAGAACAGCTCGGAAGGGAATGCCCCTTATACCAGGGACTGGGTGCGCTATCTCTTCACGACGGATGCCTCAGGTCAAGTTACTCCTCGTCGTCCTAAAACCCGGGAGGCGGTGGAAGCCTTAGTGTCGTCAGCTAAGAGGGTGGCCACCTCTAGTGACAGATTCGGGAGTCAGACCAACTCTTTCGGTTATTTTTATCAGGACACCCAAGAGTTGTCGGAGGAGGCGCTCCTGGCAGGATTCTTAATGATATGGCTGCGAAACTGTGTAGTATCGGGCGGAGCAGGTTCCATCGAGAGGATCAGTCGCAATTTCATCCTTCCGGCTGTGAAGTTAGTTTTACGAGTCCGGCTAGCTCTCCTCCCGGCCATGGTGTGCAGCATACACCGTGGCCTTCGTACCTTCACATCCAAGGTTATTGCTCGTGATGTGACGAAAGATTTTGAACGGACCGAGCTGCCCTATCATTATTTGATGGGGTGGCTGTTGATGCATTATCCGTCTTTGATGAGACCGGGCTCTGAAGACGACGTCACTGATGATGACGCTTTTATTTTCCGCTATCGTAATGAGTCTTGGGAATTTGAGACCATACGTGCTTGCTGGATGGCACTGGCGAGGGCAGACATGTACAACATTTTCGCATCTGTCCCTCATTTTACTGATGAGGAAATAGCGGCTGTCCATCTTGACGGTATTGGGCCCCCTCAACTTCTGGACGGCCAGATGCTTCTGTAGCTGCGAAATATCCGCCCCGCTCATCTGGTGTATCGCAACCGTAACACTGTCTTTCTAGAGCCCTATCTGCCTAGTAGGTTCGCCCGGCAATTTGGGTATAGTCAGCTTTTTCTAGACAGCCCCAGCTCTTGTCTGGGCTTTGAAGGTAGCCTTCTAGACGGCATCCGGGCCTGACATTACTATGACACATTCCATACCCGTACCGTTTTCTCCGTTCCCGCTATCAAGGTGTTAGTAGATATCTTGTATATGGTGGCTCTGTACCACGTCATGGCGAACAAGCCCCCTGTCGGTTTTAACCCAGGTACCAGTTTCATCGTTGGTACCGGCCTGGATGAGGGTTCCCAGGGGCCAAGACAAGGAAGAGGAAGAACCGAGTCGAGGTGCCGGATTCGGACTCCGATGCTGCAGATGACGAAGGTGACGAGCCTGATGGAGATGCCCCTTCCTTTCCGGCGGCAGACGTAGGGGCAGATCAGCCGCCTGTTTTGCTAGATGAGATGGTGGTTGATCAGCCGTCCGTTGCACCCGGCCCTGCACGAAAGCGTGGCAGGCAACTTTCTCCTGTCGGCGGCATTCCTCGCTCTCGAAAACTGGCTGTGACCAGACACCGCGGGCTAACTATAAAGGAAAGAGACGAAGAAATTGACCCTGCATCAGAGGTAAATAAGTTACTACCGGTCCTTCCTTTCTTCTAGCTTTGATTTTAATCATCTTCTTTCCCTCTTGTAGGCATCAGGAGAAGAGGACTCTCGAGTAGCCGAGATCGTGACTCGGGATGACGGGGGCTCCGGTGAGCCTGCCCCTGAAATTGTTGAATTCCGTCCAGATGATGCTGATCAGGTTGCCTCTCTCTCTGAGGTGGCTGGGTCAGAGGAGCTGGCCAACTTTAATTTGGAGATCGCGGGTGAGGAGACCCTGCTAGCTGCGAACGAGCTGCAGCCTCGATGCTCCTCTCCCGGTAAGATAAGCCGAATCTTAACTTGCGAGGAGGCCTATCTGCTCTATGATCACATCCTTCTGGTCACGTCGATTGATCATTGTCCTGGACATGCAGGTCCTGCCTCTCCCGTGCCGAGGATGGACCTTGTTGAGACAAACTCTGTCGAAGGGGCACTGGCGGAGAGGGGCGTACCGCCTCCCCCTCCGGCTCGTCATAATGGTTCTCTTGCGGGCTCGAGTTCGGCAAGTCCGATGATGGGACAATCGGGGCAGGGGACGATGGTCCTCGTGTCTTCCTCTGCTCAGGCGGCCCAGAGAGTCGACCTCTCCGCCCTGCCAAGCGTCCAGGCTCTTCGGGTGGCAGAGGAAGAGTTAGCCGCTATCCGTGCATCGTTCTGCTCGAAAGTTGCCCCCCTGGTGGCAAGTTCTAGCACCACTCCTTCGATGCTACCGGCCACGCTCCCTCTGACGCTGTCCTCTACGGAGGTCCTGGACGAATCTTTACAGGACGTGGTCGACAGCTTTCATCGTTACTTAAAAAGGGGGATAGAAGCTACAGTGGACATAGGGACCTCTTTCGTCTTGGCCCGGCAATGCGCCCAGGGTCAAATCGATATCCTTAAGGCCCTTCCTAGTGGGGCAGGGGTGGCTGCACTTCTGGAATCAAAATTGCTGGAGACTGATCAACTGGTGGCCCAGCTTCAGGTATTGCGACAGGTTGATCTGTCTGCTGCTATTGATCAGGAGCGCGGCTCCCTCACAGCTGCTATAGAGAAGGCGAAGGAAGCTCAGGATAAAACTAGGCCAGCCATCCTGAAGGATCTCCGCACTCTGTCTGATCGCTATGATCAATTGAGCCATGAGAGTGAAGATGTTACAACTCGGGAAGCGATTGCCTTCCGTGGGATTACTGAAACGCGGGAGCAGATCCTTGAGCTCCAAAAGAAGTTAACTTTCTTTGAGTCTGAGCTTGAGGCCGCCCGGATCGACAGAGTGCTGATTATCCAGGAAGCTGATAATGTCAATAAAGCTTCGGCTGACTTGGAAGTAGCTCTGAAGAAGTTGGATGATGACTGTCGGGCACTCATGGACCTGGATAATGGGAAGCGGTTGTCTCAGGAGGCTGAGCGCCAAACAAAACAGAGGCTTGAGCGGGGGACTGCCTTGGTGCGAAACTGCCTCTTGGAGTTGTGTAATGTCGAGCTATAGTCGGCCTTTTCTTCTTTCGTTTCTGTTTTCTTTTTCTTTTTTCTTTGAGAGGGACGTGGTCCCAAAACATGTAATACTTTTTTGTCTTTCAAATAAAGAGTACTTTCCATTCTACCCTTCATTTGTGTTGCTTATTGGGCCTGTGGTATTGTGGTGATGTTTGCCCCACATGGGGGACTTGTTTGTGGACCTGTTATCCCTGGCATACCTTGGTTTTAGGTACGGATAACAAGTTTGACTGGGGACACTTAGAACAGTTCCATGGTCATGTTGTCGTGGACGTTCCAAGTATCGGGATATAGAATGCCATGGAACAGCTGGGCTCCCGGGGCATGATGAGGAATAGTGGGCCTGTACTAAGAGACTTAGCAAAGGACATTTGTGGGCCTATTACCCTTGGTGTACCCTGACTTAGGATACGGATAATAGTATGGAGGGGAACCAACACACTTACTCAGATGTAATGAGGACATGGCAAGTATGAGGGTTTTACCGTGGAGTCTTCCTACTCAGAGGTAATGAGAACATGGTAGGAGTGGACTCAACGGAGGATATTTGTGGTCAACAGAGGACATTTGTGGGCCTATTACCCTTGGCGTACCCTGGTTCAGCGTACGAGTAATAAGACGAGAGAGGACCGACATACTTATTCAGAGGTAATGAGGACATGGTAAGTACGGAGGTTTTACCGTGGAGTCTTCCTGCTCAGAGGTAATGAGGACATGGCAGGAGCGAACTCAGCGGAGAATATTTGTGGACCTATTATCCTTGGTGTACTCCGGTTGTGGGTACAGATAATAAGTCGAAAGGGAATCATCATGCTTACTCAGAGGTAATAAGGACATGGCAAGCATGAAGGTTTCTTCGACGGAGCCTTCCCACTCAGAGGTAATGAGGACATGGCAGGAGTGGGCTCAATGAAGGAGGATACAAAGAATGACTCAGAGGTAATGAGGACATGAAAGTTCTATGTAAAGGGGTGATTTGTTTTTGGCGGAAGTGAAACGACTCAGAGGTAATGAGGATATGGCCGTTTTGGAAATTTGTGGATCGGTTACCCTTTTTGTGCACTGGAAATGCGGGTAGTGGATCATGAGGGAGGATCTCTTCCAGGAAGAAAGTTCAGAGGTACGATCATACATGACTTACTATCTGAAAGAGTGACCGGAATGTGAGTTCAGAGGCACCAGCGGGTACATGACTCGATAATTTTGGAATTTGGAGGTGTGAGTTCAGCAGCACCAGCGGGTAACATGACTCGATAATCTAGGATAGTGTGGATGTGAGTTCAGCGGCACCAGCGGGTACGTGACTCGATAATCTGGAATGTTGTGGATGTGAGTTCAACGACACCAGCGGGTACATAACTCGATAATCTGGAATATGTCGTTTAGACATAATATTTCTTCAGGAACTTGCCGTTGACGGGCAACATGAGCAAGTCTCCATTTTGCTTTGCGAGGCGGTAAGCACCGTTGGAGAATACAACCTCGATGATAAATGGACCTTCCTATTTTGGCTGAAACTTGCCGGCGGTCTTGTGAGTCATGACCATCGGTCTCCGGACTGGCAGAACGAGATCGCCCACTTGGAATGTTCTGATTTTAACCTTCTTGTTGAAGGCTCCAGAGATGCGTGCTTGGTATAGCTCGATCCTTTGCTGAGCCAGGAGGCACTTTTCATCTAAGGCCTCTAACTCTTGCAATCGGCGTCGATAGTTATCATCCGTCGTCAATTGATAAGTGAGGGCGACGCGGAGTGAGGGTATTTGAGTCTCCAATGGGAGAACTGCCTCACTCCCGTACACCAGGGAGAATGGTGTGTTCCCTGTGGCCGTTCGGACTGTGGTACGGTACGCCCATAAGCATTCACCAAGCTTCTCGTTCCAGTCGCGTTTGTTGGACGATACGAACTTCTTGAGTAACTTGATGATGGTTTTGTTGAATGCTTCTGCCAACCCATTTGCTGCTGGATTGTATGACGTCAAAGCAATATTCTGGATGCGGTGCTTGTCGCAGAACTGATAGAAGGCGTGGCTTGTAAACTGCGGACCATTATCGTGGATGATCCTTCGGGGCAGTCCAAAGCGATAGATGACGTGATGCTTAAAGAAGCTGATCACATTTGAAGTCTTTACTTCTGCAAGCGGGACAGCTTCTGCCCATTTGGAGAAGTAATCTGTGATTGCGAGTATGAAGCGATGTCCTCGGGAGGAAGGTGGAGTGATCGGACCGATGATATCCATTCCCCATGCTTCGAACGGCCAGGACGCCACTGTCGGATGTAGAAACTCGGATGGTTGGTGGATGAAGTCCGCGTGGACTTGGCAAGCTTTGCACTTTCTAGTATAGTCTATCGCATCTGCTACCATCGTGGGCCAGTAGTAGCCCATTCGGCGAAGACGGTCTTGCAATTTAGGGCCAGGCTGATGGGCCCCGCAGACACCGTCATAAGCTTCTCGTACGGCTTCTTTGGCTTCTGCGTTTGACAGACACCGAAGCAATAATCCATCATAGGATCGGCGATACAGTATTTTTGTCTCCGTATCGTAGAAGAATCTGAGAGAACGCCATCTGATGGAAATGGCTTCCTTTGGGTTCTCAGGCAGGATATCGTAGACGACGAAGTCAATGAACGGTTGTCTCCAATCTGGGACATTGTCGATTGTCTGGGCGGAATAACTCGCCACGAATTGAACGTTGTTCTTGGGGCAGACCAGTTCGTGGCCTATCACATCTACCAATTGATGAGTATGATTTGGCACTGCTAGGGAAACGACCAGGCCGGCTAAGGTATCGGCTTCGATATTTCGGATTCAGGGAACATGCTCGATGAAGAACCCTTCGAACGATGAGATGATGTCGATCGCTATTTGGTGATAGGTGATCATATCTTTGTGGCGGACTTCGTATGAGCCCCGGATCTGGTTGACGATTAACTGAGAATCGCCGTATGCTTCAAGATATTCTACCCCGAGCTCTCTCGCAAGTTGGAGGCAAATGACCAAAGCGTTGTACTTGGCCACATTGTTAGAGCAGGGTTCTGTGAGAGAGTAAGCGCGATTGATCACCAATCCGGAAGGAGAAACCAGCACCACCCCAACTCCAACGACGATATTGCCCTTGGATCCGGTTCTCGAAGCACCGTCGAAGAACATTCGCCATATATCATCGTGGGAGGTTGCATGCGAGTCGGCGACCTCATCTGGGATTTCTTCATATATTCTGGACGACTCCGAGCCCGG
This sequence comes from Iris pallida, assembly GCA_029216955.1. Taxonomy (NCBI): domain Eukaryota; kingdom Viridiplantae; phylum Streptophyta; class Magnoliopsida; order Asparagales; family Iridaceae; genus Iris; species Iris pallida. The sequence continues at coordinate 34,918,295 of JANAVB010023800.1, read as the reverse complement.
GTAGGCTGCCAAAAAGTCTGCCAGGGCTTGACCTTTGACAGCCTTTTGTGGGACGAAGATCATATGATAGGGGGATAGCAATATTGCCCATGTAGCGAGGCGAGAGCTGAGTGCCCCTGGTTTAGTCATGAGGACTCTAAGAGAGTTGACTCGTGAGATCATATGTATGGTTTGTCCAGTGACATAGTGCCGCGTCTTCTGAATGGCGAACACCAGGGCAAGGCATTCCTTCTCCACAGCGGTGTATCAGTGCTCCGGCCCAATCATCATTCGACTGAGGTAATATATGGATTTCTCATGGCCTGCATCATTGTTTTGTGCCAGCATAGCCCCGAGGGAATGTTCCATTGCTCGTACGTAGAGCAGGAATGGTTTTCCAGCAACCGGGGCCACCAGGACTGGAGGGTTCGACAAATATTCTTTGATACTGTCGAAGGCCCGTTGACATTCTTCGTCCCATACGAATGAGACGCCTTTCTTCATGAGATGGGTAAATGGTCGACATCGCCCGGAGAGGTTAGAAATGAACCTCCTGATGTAAGCTAGCCTCCCTTGAAGGCCTCTGAGTTCGCGAAGATTTCTCGGGGGACCCATCTCCATAATTACCTTTGTCTTCTCAGGGTCTACATGGATACCCTGGACGGTGATGATGAAACCCAAGAACTTTCCACTGGATACACCCAAGAAGGATTTTGTGGGATTCATTTTCAGATTGTGCGCTCGCATCAGGTTGAATACCATCCTTAGATCCTGCAGATGGTCTCCCTTACAGCGACTCTTGACGGCGATGTCATCAATATAGCACTCTACCGTCTTGCGTAAGTGTTCTCTGAAGATGATGCTCATGGCTCTTTGATATGTGGCGCCGGTATTCTTCAAACCGAAAGGCATGACTGTGTAGCAGTATGTGCCAATCGGTGTTCGGAATGATATATGCTTTTCATCGTCAGGAGACATCTTGATTTGGTTGTACCCCGAGAAACCATCCATGAATGACATACGTTCAAAGCCGCAGGTGTTGTCAATCATGATGTCCGTGATAGGGAGGGGGAATTCATCTTTGGGGTATGCCTCATTCAGATTGCGGAAGTCGATGCAGATTCGGATCTTCCCGTTCTTCTTGAGGACGGTACTATGTTGGCGACCCAGTCAGGATGTTGCTCCTCACGAATGAAGCCGCTGGCTATCAGTTTGTTGACTTCGGCTTCGATTGCATCAATGATGCCCGGGCGGAAGCGTCGTTGTTGTTGCTTGACTGGCTTTGCATCCGGCCGAATGTTGAGTTTATGAAGAGCAATATCAGGATTTAACCCCGGCATGTCTTCATAGCTCCAGGCGAACACATTAATATATTCTTTGACAAGTTCCAGCAGCAATTCTCGCTCTTCGTCTGTTAGGCTTTTACTGACGAAGATCGGTTTTGGAGAAGATTCGCTGCCGAGATCTACTTGTATGACCTCATCTTCAGTAGGAGGTTCTCTCTGTTCGATCCGCTTTTCCCATTGTGCATCCAACTGTTGGGCCCATGGCTCTAACTCGAGGATTTCAGGGATGTCTTCACCTTCTTTATAAGCGTCGGCGAATGCCATATTGACTGACAGGACTTGTCTGAATATGTCTCTGATGCTGGTATCCGAGTCAGAAGTTGGTGACCCGGTTGAATGTGAATGCCAATCACATTCTTCATCTGAACTCTCAGGGGTCATCGTGGGTGTAACATACCCTAATCTATATCGAGTTTTGCTATAGTAGTCCCGTGGTTTGCCAGCCGGGACCGGTGGCTTCAAAGGTAATCGTCGTCCAGAACCGTAGTTCAAGCCTGGCGTCGTCTCCAGATCATACCCCTGTTTCTGCCTGAGATATTTGGATTAGGGGATATAAAGATACAAAGGCAATCTTCCGGCATCTGATTCAAGGTCGACTTCTTCTATGGTGAAGGGATGCGGATCGTCCTTCCGGACGAAGATGATTGGATGGTCCCCTCCCTCGATTATGAGGTAAGCATCTTCCACTGGAGTAAGCTGGATTGCGGTGTACACATTTGTCACCTGTGTGTGTAGGTGAGTGCCTATACCGTGTTCCATAGCATACATTCTACACAGCTTATTGAGCTCGAGGTAGTTCAAAGATAGCCCTTTATTGATGAAGTAAGGTATCTTTTCTAGGAAGATTACATCATCTGCGGAGGGAACATCAGTGTGGACAGCCACATACTTGGCTAGCTCCGGTTCCTCTTCGGCTACCCCCTGTATAAACGAAGACTGAGAGGACGACCTGGACAGCTTGATCGTCAGAGGTTCAGCTAGTGGAGCAGAGCGTGGAGTTGTTGGCAGACTAGCGACCTCCAGCTTGGTACTCGATACTGGACGGGGAGTGGTTGGTTCGCTAGAAGTTCCAGACCTTGCATCGGGGTGAAGACTCTTCTTGGGAAGGCGTATCGTCACTAGCTTGTTGGAGGGATTGAGCTTCTCCATTTGCGGCTGGCCGACTCTCGGCAGCCTAATTGTCAGTGGTTCCGTTGAGGGTCTTGGCACTTGGCCAGACCTTGGCAGCCGGATTATCATTTGCTCTTCTTGTGCCGAGAGGCTGATTGCGTCCTTATGCAGAGTGGCGGTAAGGGGTGTAGACTTGCCAGGTTTGCGAGCTTGGAGGTGGATCGTCAGAGGTTTTCTGATCCTGTGGCTGTCTCGGTACGAGCTTGCACATCTCCTTCATCAAGGTGCCTCTTCGACTTTTCGTATAGGCATGAGTCTGAGTAGTAGGATTCGACCCCTTTGAAGGGATCGATGTCGACAAATTCCATCCTCACAAAGCCGTATTTGTCGACATATTTGAAGCATTGGTGCAGCGTGGAAGGCACGATCATATAATCGTGTATCCATGGGCGCCCCAAGAGGATGTTGTAAGAAGTGTCTGCATCTATGACGTAGCAGGTGACTTTTGATTGGAGATCGCCAATCTGACACTTCAGACGAATCTTCCCAATTGGGTAGCTCCTGTCCGAATTGAAACTGCTGATGGCGGTGCTTGTAGGCGTCAGGCGATGCATTGGGATACGGAGATGATGTAACAGACCCTTCGGGATAATGCTTATGGAAGAGCCATGATCAATATGCATCTGATCCACCTTTACGTCGCTGATGTATCCAGTGTAGTATAACGGGCGATCGTGCAGGTTGGTTTTGATGAGCATGTCCTGCGGAGTGAAGACAATGTTGGGCATCGCTCCCGTGCAGGCGCTGTCTTGGAGATCTGCAGGCGGGTTCTCTCCCGTGAGGTTGACCTGAGCCAGGTATGCGTCGGCATTTTGGAGTGCATCGCTCAAAGCCGCACGAACATCCTTTGAGAGTCTCAGAAGCTCGTATAATGACAACTTGGCCGGTGTGTTGGCCAATTGTGCTAAGATGTCGAAGTTGTAGGGCTTCTCCAGCCCCTGCGGTACCTCTTTTCGGAGGGATTTGTCAAAGCGAGTCTCCTTCGGCCTAGGCTTATCGGTCGTCGGAGGCTGAGCCGGTCCCGGAGCGTCGGTTGTAGCGGGCTGATGATCTTCAGCCGAGTTGTCAGCCACGGGTTGGGATTGTGCCCCAGATCGAGTGACGACGGCTGTGGCTTCTTCGATATCTTCCGAGATTATGCGACAGGACCTGACTTTTCCACTCTTCTTCTTGTAAATGGGAGATGGTGTGGGCTGAGTCACTTCTGATACCAAGTCTGGATGGACCCACATGACCTCCCCTCGTGATGTGGTGAGAGGCACTAGACCAGCAGCCTGATCTCGGGGAGGTGGAAGATTAGCAATCTTCATTGTCGCCAGAGGGATGGGGACCACACCGTCTTGAGTTTCCGTCGGAGGGAAGCTGCCGAATTGTACTGACACCATATTGGCTGCCACTGTTACCTCCTCGAAATCGATGGCCAGAGCGTTCGAATCGATGAGATTTTGGATGTACCGTTTTAGCTAGTAGCAGTCGTGTGTGGCATGGTGGACGTAGCGGTGGTAATGGCAGTACTTTGGGTTCTCCATTTCTGTCGGCCGAGGTTCCCGTCTTGGTAGAGGAAGCTGAATTTTGTCTCCTTGTATGAGCATGTCCAAGATGGGCTTGACGTGACCGTCTTCAAAGGAGTAAGTGATTTGCAGCCATTGTTTTTCTGTCGGCTTTGGCTTAGGTTTCTATGTTGTGTCGGCCACCATAGATGGGGATAAACAATAGAAACAGTGCATAATAAAGCAAACACGAGTATATAAAGAGAGAAGCATGCATTAATATATGAAGTAGGAAGTGAATACATGTTGGACACAAACATTGCATACTGAGAACATAAAAGACTCTCCACCATGAGAGCCAAACACTAGAGAAACCCAAAGAGTAAGTCCCCGAAGGACAGCAAACAACAAGTAACAACCACACACCGGTCCCCGAAGGACCACAAAAGACAACATAAAGACAAACACATAAAATCTAGAAACACTCAAAAGCCGAAACCATCACCAAAGGAAGTCCATCCCTAATCCTCAGCCGGATCATCATCATCATCACCCTGAGCTTGCTGGAAGGCGCCAAAAGGATCAATGCCGTCAGGGTACATAAACCCATAGGCATTGGGGTCAGAGAAGCGCGGGCCCGTGTACATGGGATCCTGAAGATTGAGATCCAGAAAAGCATCAAGGTCTTGAAGAGTGCGCTGAATAAAGTACCCCTGATCGTGGAAACGAGTCTGGATCAGGGCGCCAAGTCCACGAGTGTGGGCCCGCATCTGCTCCTCCGCCTGGGCCATCCGCATATCAAAATGCTGCTGAGTGAACGGCATATAACGGCCCGAAGTAGGAGGGGTAGATGTGGGAGCAGCAGGCGTGGATGCCGGTTGCTCTTGGGAAGATGAGGCACGGGAAGTAGAGGCGCCACCAAGGGAACGGGAGACAGCAAGATATGAGGGGACGCCATCCGAGGAGCAGAGAGACAGATCAACATGTTTGGCCTCCATAAGCAGAGTGATAAAGGAGCCATAGTAGAGATTCTGCTTCCCGGAAGGCAAGACACGCCGGAATTGCAGAAGAAGAGTCTTCGGGAAGGAGAATCGCTTCCGGGCATAGAGATGATACATGCAGACGAGGGCATCACCGGTGATTGCGTCATAATTTCCGCCCTTAGGAAACAGAGTGTGGCACACGAGCCGATGGAGCTCGTAGTAAAACGGCTCCAACTGGACAGAGAGGGCCGGGATGGCAGGAGGGTTGGGACCCTTGCATATGATTCGGCAGAATTCGTCGAAAGGGGATGCCGCCGAGGAGTTGAGAGCACCCAAAGTTGGTAACGCTTCCCCTTTGTCCGGGATGCCTAAGATGTTCCCCACTTCCCGAAAAGTAAGACGGAAGTGGCGGTCATTGACCATAGATTGAATGGCGGATGGATCGTCGTCATCCCCTCGCATGTTGCAATAGAAAAGTCGGACAGCAGCGGGGTAGACAGGAATTTGGCGCCGAAGAAGAGAGGAGAGACCGGCGTCGTCAAACAAGGGGACGTGACCGGGGAAGAGATTCCAGTTGATCGCCCTTCCCTTGAACACGTTGTGATGGATGAAGTGCTGGAACCAAAGGTCGTCCGCCAGAGAGGTGGAGAAGACGCGTGGGTCATAGCCGGTAGGTAGCACCACCGGGACGAAGGGATTGAACATGGAGGAGGAGGAGGATCGGGGGCGCTTAGGGTTTGCCATGTAGAGGGTTTTTGTGCTTTGTTGTGGAAGAAGTAGTAGAGAGGAGATGGAAGAAGGAGGGTTTTTAAAGTAGAGGAGGAAGATGAAGAGATGAGTTTGAAAGGGGGGGTAGAAGGGAACGGTTATAGAGGAGGAGTAAAGTGGGAAGATGAAAAGGTGATGGGATGAAATAATGATGGAGTAAAAAGAGGAGAGAAAGGGGGAAGGTGATTTGAAGAGTAATAAATAGGAAAGGGAGTTGAGGAGATGGGTAGTTAAGAGGGATGGGATGGATGAGAGGGAATAAAGAAAGGATAGAAAGAATAAAGGAAAAGAGAGGAAAAAGTGGGCCCCGATCTCAGAGAAGTAGTCCTGTCCGCCGCCATTCGGCATACCGGCGGTATGCCGACGTATACCGACGGTATGCCGAGTTTCAAAACAGAACATAATTCTGCTTGGAAAAACGGTATGCCGCCGGTATACCGTCGGTGTGCCGGCCGAATGGGACTAAGGATCAAAAGTCAAAATGCCTAGTTCACGGCAAAAGAAAGAGAAGCGATCTTCCGGGAGAGGCTTAGTGAATATATCGGCTAATTGATAGGTAGTATCAATAAATTCAAGATGGATATCTCCTTTTTGCCGATGGTCACGAAGAAAATGGTGTCTAATTTCAATGTGCTTCGTGCGTGAGTGACAAATCGGATTTTTCGTGAGATTGATAGAGCTAGTGTTATCACATTTAATAGGGGTGCAAGAATGAGAAATGCCATAATCTAAAAGTGTTTGTGACATCCAAAGAATTTGTGCACAACAACAACCAGCCGCAATATACTCTGCCTCAGTGGTTGAAAGAGCAACAGAGTTTTGCTTCTTACTAAACCACGATACCAAGGACTTCCCCAGGAATTGACATGTGCCACTAGTACTTTTTCGGTCAATCTTGCATCCGGCAAAATTCGCATCCGAAAAGCCATGAAACTCAAAGGATGAGGATTTCGGATACCAAAGACCCATGTTAATGGTGCCTTTGAGATAACGAAAAATGCGCTTAACGGCACTCAAATGTGATTCCTTTGGATTGGCTTGATATCGTGCACACAAGCAAACACTAAACATGATATCCGGACGGCTAGCAGTTAAATAGAGTAAGCTACCGATCATACCTCTATACTTACGAATGTCGACCGATGTGCCATCTTCATCACCGTCAAGCTTTGTCGTTGTGGCCATAGGAGTCCTCATTGATTTGGATGAGTCAAGGTCGAAACGCTTGAGGAGGTCCTTTGTATATTTTGCTTGATTGATGAAGGTTCCTTTAGGTCCTTGTTTGATTTGTAATCCCAAGAAGAAGGAGAGTTCACCCATCATACTCATTTCAAATTCTTCCTGCATAACTTTGGCAAATTCTACACAAAGTGTGTTGTTAGTAGAACCAAAAATAATATCATCAACATAAATTTGAACCAATAAGAGAGTCCCATCATGGGATTTAATAAAAAGTGTGGTGTCAACTTTGCCCTTTGAAAAATTATGAGAAACAAGAAAAGAGCTAAGACGCTCATACCAAGCACGTAGAGCTTGTTTGAGGCCATAAAGGGCTTTATGGAGTTTGAAGACGTGATTAGGAAATTGAAAATCTTCAAAACCGGGAGGTTGTTTAACATAAACTTCCTCTTTAATAATACCATTTAGAAAAGCACTTTTAACATCCATTTGAAATAGCTTAAAGTCATTAAAACAAGCAAAGACACAAAGCATACGAATGGATTCAAGACGTGCAACCGGAGCATAGGTTTCGTCGTAGTCAATGTCTTCCTCTTGGTTATAGCCTTGAGCAACCAATCGGGCTTTGTTACGAGTCACTAACCCGTCTTCATTAAGTTTGTTGCGAAACACCCATTTAGTTCCAATAATGGGGTGATTGCTTGGTTTTGGAACAAGTTCCCAAACCTTGCTTCGCTCAAATTGATTTAGCTCCTCTTGCATAGCTATCATCCAAAATTCATCAAGAAAAGCATCATTAACATTTTTAGGCTCTATTTGAGAGATAAAAGCCACATTGGCACAAAGATCACGAGTGGCGGATCTTGTGCTAATACTTGAGGAAGGATCCCCAATGATAAGCTCCTTAGGATGATTGGTGACAAATCTCCATTCTCTTGGGAGATCCTTTGAAGGAGGCTCGAGAGGAGGAGACTCTTTAGATGGGGTCACAACTTCATTATTAGATGAAGAAGGACGATCCTCAATAGAGGAGTTTTCCAACCCAAACGAGATGTCATCAATATCCTCGGAAGAGGAAAATGTAGAAGAGTTGAGTTCATTAAAAGAGACATTGATTGACTCTTCGACAACAAGACTTCTTTTGTTAAAAACACGAAAACCTTTACTATGAGTAGAGTATCCAAGAAATATTCCTTCATAGGCTTTTTCTTCAAATTTGCCTAGGTTATCCTTGGTATTCAAAATAAAACAATTGCAACCAAAAACTTTGAAATATTCAATAGAAGGAATTTTGTTGAACCAAAGCTCATAAGGAGTCTTCTTAGTAATAGGTCTAATTAAGACTCTATTAATAACATGACACGCCGTATTAACGGCTTCCGCCCAAAAATATTGGGGGAGCTTATATTGGTTTAACATAACCCGGACCATGTCGCCAAGGGTTCTATTCTTTCTCTCCACAACACCATTTTGTTGAGGAGTACGAAGACAAGCAAAATCATGTCCAAAACCATTCTTTTCACAAAATCTTTTGAAATCAACATTATCAAATTCTCCTCCATGATCACTCCTAATTTTGTTGATAGAAAAACCTTTCTCATTTTGAACACGTTTACAAAAAGCAACAAATTTACGAAAAGTATCACTTTTGCAAGCAAGAAAAATAACCCAAGTAAATCTCGAAAAATCATCAACTAAAACAAAAGCATAAAGTTTGCCACCAAGGCTAGCTACTCTACTAGGCCCGAAAAGATCCATATGAATAAGTTGAAGGGGTCTAGTGGTACTCACAGAGTTGATGGATTTGAAGGATGACTTGGTCAACTTACTTTTCTCGCATTCTTCACAAACCATATCCTTTTTGAAAGGGATACTAGGAAGTCCTCGTACAAGCTTCTTGGAGGCGAGGCGAGAGATGGTATCCATGTTGGCGTGTCCAAGCCTCATGTGCCAAAGCCAACTTTCATCGTTCTTTGCAACTAGACACCTGTCATTGTTAGTACCTTCAACAAGATAAAGAACATAAATATTGTTTTCTCTAATGCCTTCATACACAATAGTTCCATTGGAGCTATCGGTAATGTAGCATTTGAGTTTAACAAACTTGATATCATAGCCATTATCGGTAAGATGGCTAATACTAAGGAGATTATGCTTGAGATTAGTAACAAGACATACATTATTAATACAAGGATAAGGAGGAGAACCGATATTACCATTTCCAATAATATAACCTTTAAGATTGTTACCGAAGGAGACGTGTCCTTCTTTCTTCATCGATAGCGTTGTAAAAAGTGAAGCATTACCGGTCATATGCCGTGAACAACCGCTATCGAGAATCCACTTGCTTCTAGCATGAGAAGGATTCGTCACCTACAACATAAGTTGAAGATGAACATTTTGGTACCCATGATCTTATGGGTCCATGAGTGTTAGTCTTAGGAACCCACTTAAGAACTCTCATGTCAACTTGTTTTCTTGTATAACAAAAGTTTGAAGTGTGACCGACCAAACAACAATAATTGCACATCAAAGAAGATTTAGAAGAAGAAGTGTGAGTGTTGTGCAAATGTGAGTTTTTAGTGTGAAAAGTTCTACCATGAGTGTTATGATGATAGTAAAAAGCATGATGAGAGGTGTTCTTCTTAACAAAAGGTCCTTTTCTTGTGTTAGAAAAGGAGTTGTGTGTAGTGTTCATGTAAGGGTTATGCCTAGCATTTTGATGAGTGTGAGGGTGTCTAGGAGCATGCATGTGAGTGGTATTCTTATTACCTAAATTCTTACTCCGTGTAAGAAGATCATTATACTTAATAGAAGTGGTGAATTCTCTCTTATTAGCATCTTGACATTTGCGCATAGCAAATTCATAAGCACTTCTCATGGATAGAATCTCATCATCCCTTTTCTTGATGGTGTCAAGAGATTCTAGAAACTTGAGTCGCAAAGACTCTATTTCATTCGTGTCAGAAATAGGAGATTTTCTCTTCACATCAATAATGATGCTTGAGAGCCTCTCTATTTCAAGTTTAAGAGCCTCAACCTTCTTAAGAGATTTCTTGTATTTATTCCGAACACCTTTGTGTTCTTCATGTAACTCAAGAATGGCTTTCTCCAAATCATCATAGGTAAGAGTGTTTAAGGAAAAATCATCAAGTACCTCATCGGTTGCCATGAGACAGACGTTGGCATTGTGTTTGCACTCCTTGTCGTTGTCGGAGTCGCTCGCGTCGCTTTCACACCAAATGCTAGTATTGGCGAACTTTCTGGAGGACGAGCTTCCCTTGCTAGGCTTTTCGTACTTGCTTGAGTCTTTTCGTATCATCGGACAATCCCTCTTGATGTGTCCGGGTCTTCTGCATTGATAGCACGCCGGGTCTTCTTCATTGTCCCGTCTGGAGCGGTTGGCCTTGTTGAACTTTAGGAACTTCCGGAAGTGCTTAGCTGTGAGAGCTATTTCTTCATCGTCGTCCGACTCATTGTCGTCGGAGCTATCCTTGGAGTAGGACCTTGATGCTTTGAGAGCAAGAGTCTTCTCCTTTTCTTTGGTCTTCTCCTTCTCCTTCTCTTGAATGGAGGATTCCTCTTGGTCCTTCATGTCAAGCTCGTGAGTCATTAGCTTACCCATGAGGGTCTCTAGGTTCATGACGGTTAGATCGTTCCCCTCAATGATTGCGGTAGCTTTAGGACTCCAAGCTTTCGTCAATCCTCTAAGAATCTTTCTTATCTTTTCATGAGCGGGATATTCCTTTCCAAGAGAAGAGAGAGGGTTAATGATGTCACCAAAACGAGTAAACATGCTAGCAATAGATTCATCATGCTTCATTTTAAAAGACTCATATTCTTGCGTGAGTCTACTGATCTTGGATTCCTTCACTTGTGAAGTTCCCTCGTGTGTGACTTCAAGTAACTTCCAAATCTCATTGGAAGTCTTGCAAGTAGAGATTCGGTTGAATTCACTACTGTCGAGAGCACAGTAAAGAGCATTCATTGCCTTGGCATCTCGATAAGCAAGCTTCTTCATGTTTTCAGCAAGTGTTTCCCGAAGGGTGTCAGAAGCAATATCCTCAATAGCTCTAGAAGGAGTAGGAAGGCCATTTATCACGCAATCCCATAAATCGAAATCTATGGACTTTAGATAAATGCCCATCATAATCTTCCAGTAGTTATAGTTGGTACCATCAAATAGGGGAGGCCTATTTGTGGAGTGTCCCTCATTGTGAAACGTGTTGATGCTAGGGTTAGAGGCCATGGATCACTCAAGGGTGTAAATCCAAATCAAGAGAACGAAGCTCTGATACCAATTGTAGAACCCTAGAGGGGGGGTGAATAGGGTAATTAAAAATTAACTACAACAATTGATGCAATAAAGACAATTGAAAGTAATGAGTAGAAAGATCAAACGCAAACGCAAGGATGTATCCTGGTATCCTCTTTTGAGGCAGTCCAGTCCCGGAACTCTCTCCGGCTTTAATCCACTATTTAACCAAATAGTACACACGAGTTTGGATCCGAAGAACTCGCCAACTTCAACACGAGTTTGGATCCGAAGACTCGCCAACTTCTACACACGAGTTTTCTTACGAAGGCTCGCCAACTTCAAACAAAAGAGAATGAGAACTTGTTGATCTTCTAACACGTGAAGATCGAAATGTACAACTCTTTAATACTCTAGCACTTTGGGAGAGGATGACAATGAAAAGCTTGGAAGAGTATTAATGGTGAAGCTCTTGGTTGTTGGAAAATTTATGGAAGAGTTGGTGAAGAAGCTCAAGAGAGAGAGAGCTTCCTTTTATAAGAGAACCAAGAGTTGGTGGCATTTAATGCTCAGAATGCAGACAGACCGGCATGCCGTCGGTATGCAGCGGCATACCGTCGGTATACCGGCCAAATAGTAACGGTCATATTAATGACCGTTTGAGAGCATTAAATGCGGCCATTAATGCTAGTCAGAGCAATTCAAAAACCAAATATTTGAAACTCGGTATACCGCCGGTATGCCGGAGCATGCCGCCGGTATGCCGATAATTTGTCACAGCAAGTTTTGAGTTGCTAAAAACGGTATACCGCCGGTATGCCGGAGCATGCCGTCGGTATGCCGACAATTAGTCACAGCAACTTTTGGGTTGCTAAAAACGGTATACCGTCGGTATGCCGGAGCATACCGTCGGTATGCCGACAATTTGTCACAGCAACTTTCTGTACAAGAAAAGCGGTATATCGCCGGTATGCCGGAGCATGCCGCCGGTATGCCGACTATTTGTCACAGCAACTTTCTGTATTCCAAAAACGGTATACCGCCGGTATGCCGGAGCATACCGCCGGTATGCCGCTCTGTAGCTATTTGATTTTTGACTTGTTCTTTTTACTGTCATCCGTCCTTAGGTGTTTACAGATATATCTAGACCAGTACCGACTCAAAGACTCTAAGCAGGAAGATGCCATCTTATGCAGGGAACGCCGGTAACTGCTCCAGTCTTCAAGGAAGAAGGAGAAAGCTCTTGAACGGAAGAACTCCATGTAGTAGATCTTCTGAGAATATATGAACCTGAAGAACAGAAGAATAAACTACGAAGATGCTGTTAATTACTCAAAATAAAATATGCCAACAGGAAGCGCCCTCCGAATCATACCCCTGTAGTGAGAAGTCATCGGAGTATGTGGGAATGTTCTCTTCTGGTTCGGACTCGGAAGGAACAGTACCCCCAGTCTCCGAGTTTGCCTCGTCTTGGGAGTTGTGGACGTCCTCGGGGACGTCGGGGTTTGCTGCATCTGATGGAAGAGTTGTTTCCCCTGGCTCGTCTTCTTGGAACATCGGATTATCGTGGAGGTTCGGAGGAGTGCTACCCCCAGTCCCAGCAACCCCCAGTGTTGTGGACGACGAACCTCCCACTGTAGCTGATTTCGTCTTAGAATGAGTACCTTGGAAAACTCCGGTGGTGGACACCCGCTTAGACGACAGTGTTTTAGTCAAAGTGGTTGAAACCTTCGGGCTGGGAACATTTGTTTTCTTCCCTCTCCCATCGGCGGGGACTTTTTGAGCAGAGTTGCAGGAGACGACGAGAGGTGCCTCATCTTCTGAAGACGGTTGTTGTAGTCTTTGAAAGACGGACTGTCGGTCTTCTCATACCGTCGCGTTATTGCAGCAACAGTTGACGATGACTTGGGTGCAGTGATGTCCGTGGGAGGACCCGATGCATCTTCTCTTTCCTTGCGTTTGTGGAGGATGGCCTCACGCAAGTCAGATGGGTCTGGATCGACCATGTCTGCTTCCTGGATTTTGGAAGACTTTTGCGAACCTCTTTGTCCGTTTGCCGCCGGGGACTGGACTCGAGTGGTTCTGTACAACTTTCCATCTGAGGCCCGCATAACAGTATATGGGACGCTCGGATGGTCAAAGACCGGATCAGCGGACCGAGCTTGCCAAGCTCGCGCTGCCCTAGACTTCTTCGTACTAGTACGTAAGGGCACATAGTACGAAGAGTCTAGGTGATGCTGGAGAGAGTCAGACATATCTTCTTGGGAGCACAAGAGATCAGGACCATAGGAGAGGCGGTCGAAGACAGAGCCACGTGGAGTGGGTGTCATACGGCTGTCATCAGTAATCTTCATGCGGCTGGTAGGCGTAGCCGCATAGACTTTCTTCATACGGCTGGGAGTCTCAGCCGCATGAGTTTTCTTCATGCAGCTGGATGACCTGGCCGCATAGACCTTCTTCATGCGGTTGGCAGATTCAGCCGCATGAGCCTCCTGCATGTGGTTGGCAGATTTAGCCACATGAGTGTTCGGCTTCTTCTTGGGATGCATAGAACCACTCTTTGTCCCTGCAAGTCCAGCATCGTAGTGCTTTCCTCTGCCGAACTTGGGGACAGCAGAGTCCTCTACGGCTCGAAGTGGAGCCGTATGAGAGTCGCCTTCGCCGTCTTGGATAGCGGAGAGTACCTCGTCCAGAGCTTGTGGAGGAGCAAATGATTTTGGCCTCCACTCGCAATGAACTTTCTTTGTGCGGGTTCGCTTCTGGATCGGGCCAGCACTTCCTTCAGAAAGCATTTCTTCAAACGCCTGTTGGTCGAAGCGGTCGACCATCTTCTATTGCGTGGAGCCAAGTTTGGCTGCATCCGATTGTGTCACCAACTCCTCAGCCGTGGAGAAGTTTGTCCCCAGCAGAGTCGCTATCGTGTTTGCCATAAAATATAAAAGGACAGAACAATTATCGGACGACTGGACTTTTACTTAATAATACAAACTCGCTTGTACAAAGAAAGCCTAGGGACGAAAACCTAGGTACAACAATCTAAGTACAATTATTTATTTTAGATTCTGGGGGGTGACGATAGAGGCTCGGAAAAGCGACGACCGCTCTGCCTTACTTCTTGGACGATCGGGTGCAGCTTTTTGACTCTGTAGAAGAACTGACGGGCGTTGATGAAGAAATGCTCTCTCTTCAGGCACTCTGGCTCTCTATGTCTCTATGTGCGTCTGTCTCTGTCTCTCTATTTCTCTCTGTGTGTGTATGTGTGCAAGGGAATGGCACCCTGCTATTTATAAGAGTGGGGGGCCTCATTAGGGTTTACAATGATTGTCCATTCTTGAAAGTCGGCGGCTAAGGATCATTAAATCTGGGCCGTTCATCGAGATTTGAGCAATAAATGTGATTGCATCAAATCTTTTGTGGGTAATTAATGCTGATTGACATAAATCCTTCTGATTTGCCATGCCAATCTTGGATTTCTCGACATGTGTCATCAATTTGCTTATTTACAAATGATCTGATTTGATCCCAATATTTCATTGGGATTTGTTGAGAGATTTCAATCAATCTGATGCCACGTGCCCCGCTATCATGCCACGTGTCGAGCCATAGCAGAAATCTGTGCTGTAGGGAGGTTACTCCTCATTAAGCCGCATAAGGCTGGCCACGTGTCCAGGCTGCTTGAGAGTGGCCCCCAGAACATTTGGACCGCATGGTATGATTTGAGCCGCATGAGTGTGGATGACCGCATGAGTGAACCGCATGGAGATAGTCCTCGTGAGCCGCATAGTGATGGTCTTAGTGAGCCGTATGGAGCTAGTCTTCGTGAGCCGCATGGGGATGGTCTTCGTGAACTGCATGGGGCTAGTCTTCGTGAGCCACATGGGGCTAGTCTTCGTGAGCCGCATGGGGGAGTCTCCGCTTGGGCCGCATACAACTGTCCACGTGTCAAGGCCGCATGACAGTTTCTGAATCTCGGAAGATTGTGTCAGAGATTTTCTTCGCTTTCCAAGGAGTCCGTCATTATGAGGGAGTCATAATGATATCTTCGTGTCAGAGCTGTCACTTCGTCAAAGCTGTCAGCCGTCAAGGCATTTAATACAAAACGAGAGAGCTGTTTGTATGCCACGTGGCTCCTCTTTGAGCCGCATAGGACTTGTTTGAGCCGCATAGACGCTCGAGCCGCATGGATACTTGAGCCACATGAACTCTCTGAGCCACAGGGGGCTCTCTGGCCGCATGGATCTTTCTTTATTCTTTTCCATGCTTCTACAATGTTATGGCACCAGTAGGGAAGGAGCCTAGGGGTATAGCTGTAGAATTATTTTAGTTGCACCCATTGTTGATTCTAAGGCTAAATTATTTTCTTTTATCTATGGTAGTTTCGTAGCCAAGCCTAGAGTAGTCACTCGCCTTACCTAAGAATTTGGAAGATTCTTATAGGGAGAAGTTAGGAATCCATGCTTAGTAATACAAGGTAAAGAACTAAGGTTGGTAGACTTCCATAAATAAGAGTATTAGAGAGATTACCATATATTAGAAATGATTATCCGATCATAAGCTTGATCTATGGTGGTTGTTGCTTCTGTTAGCAGTCTAGGGACATGGACTGTCATGGTGTAGGGTTCACCCATTATCTTTGTTTGAAGTTTCCTTGTGCTATATTAGCCTATGAACCAAAGTTGCAACACAAATCCTTTAGCCTAAACCTAGACATAGGATGTATCGCCATCTCAATGCGATATAGCATCTATTTTCTTTTTTAAATATAGTGGTGTCATATTATTTTAATGATGGGATATATGCTTAGAATATGATTATGATAATTTAGAACCCATTAGTATTGCATCCTTTAGAAATCAAATATGACTAGTTTTCTTTATCCTATGAGTTAGTGTAATTTCGAGGACGAAATTCTTTAAGGTGGATAGGTTGTAAGCCCCCATTTTAGAGTTATTTTTATTTATTTTTATTTTTTTATTTAGTATAGTTACTAATAGCTATTTTCCTACTTTTATTTACGATCATAAAAGGTACTCTTCCGTAGCTTTGATTTTTCGAGCACAGGAAATAACAAACTCAAGAAACTTCCTTCATGAGTTTTGACCTAGACAAGTTTATCTTCGATTTTGTATATCATGTTCTGCTCAAATATGTCTTCTTCTATTTTATTTGATTCGCACAAATTCGGGATCAATTTAGGCCAAGAAGTTATCAATCGTAAGACTTGTCGTAACTTCCAACTTAAATTCCGGACTCGACATCAATCCAACCTAAATGACCCAATATATATGATTTTGACTATTTTTGAGTCTACTACACACATTCCGAGCGTGTCTCACTCAATTGAGGCCCCATGTGCTATTTAAATTCAAATGGCACATAAGACCCTTTATGTGACTTTTAATGCCTATTTCCTAATCGGATAATTTTTCTTGAGCCTAAACTTGTCTAACAACTCGTAGATAACTTGGTAGGGTCATCCCCACATAGATAGGGCCATCCTAGATTTTTATTTCAGATTTCTGGAGACTTTAATTGGGTCAAACCTAATAGAAAAACTCAATCAATGCAAGGTTCTATATTTGGAAACTTGTATATCTTTGTGCCAATCTCTCTTGTATTTGGTTTCCAAAACCCATCAAAGCCCATCTATACCTGCACAAGAATAGCCCATGACCGACACCCACAAATACCCTATATAAATACCATCTCACCCTATCCGAAAATACCCCAAACAAATCCCTAACCTAATCTCTACTGCTGTTGCTGCTGCTGCTGTCCCCTTCTTGTGCTGATGTTTGGCGCACTTGTCGACCACCTCCAGCCCAACCACCTAATCCTCGACGTGACCAAGACCCCCCTCCACCTTTTTAAGGCCGGCCATCACCGAAAACTACTCCTACAGTCCGCAACAGCCGCTCAAAGTACACCCAACCTTGTTGTCCAAAAACACAACAGGTATGTCCATCTTGAAAATGCATTTTCTCCACTTATAGACATCAAAACTTCATGGGACCAAACATTCTTGGTTCCCCTATGTGTCTATACTTTCATATAAAATTTCATATAGAAATTCTTACTAGAATTTTTGGGGCACACGTTTTACCAAAGTATGTCCAGACTCGACAATGTTCATTGCGTGACAGTTTTGAACTATATAACTTCACCTTTACCGTTGATATCATATATAAAAATGATCGTGTTTTGATTACCTACAATTTTCATTCAATGAGTTTTTCATAATTTTGTCGTTTTAATACTTTAATCATTCGATCTTTGAAGGACAAAATTCTGCCGTAAAATAAACTATCGACATTACCATTTTGTGAGTGCTAAATAATTTTATGTGCATCCAATGCTCCATATTATCGATCCTCGACTCATTATCATGAATATTTGATAATATCAATAATTTTTTACTATTTATTTCAGAATACAAACAAGTTTTAATAACGTTGATTTATCAATGTGGATATTAGTTTGATCATGAATTGACTTCTAAATAGTTTTTTAAGAAATAATAATTATATAAAAAATATTTTCATAATATTGAAGATTTATTTAAGAATAAATACTGAATATTTTATATTTATATTTTGTGGAATTTTATTAGTCCTAGAAGGAGTATTTCGACTAGTATGTATTGTGACTAGTTGTGACTAGTATATAGTTAGTTAAACCTATGTACTATATATATATATATATATATATATATATATATATATATATATATATATATATAACTCGTCGTTGGGACACGAACGGTGGCTCTGGGATGCCATCCTTCGGCCTACTGCGTCCTCCCCCCCCCCCCCCCCCAACTGCGCAATCCGCAATTTATGGGACCGCGATTCTGGCTGGAGATGCGACAGAGTGACCGACTGGCTTGGGACAGACGCAACAAACGGCCTTGCTGCCGCAGATGTGCGGATCAGCGACGGCCCGGATAATCTGAGATGGTCCCCCACCCCTAGTAGAGTTCTCCCTGGCCACCGCCAGGGTCATGGCCAGAGGCGTAGGCTCTCCGGCCACTTACACCGCTCCCTTCTGGCAGTCTTGCATCCCCAACAAATGGTCGGTTCTGATTTGGAGAGCGCAACGATGAAAGCTTCCCACCGACGACTCTATTACCTCCATTGGCCTCAACCTGGCGTCGCGCTGCTACTGTTGTACATCCCCCCAAGCTGAAACAGTTGAACACGTCCTGCTTTCCGGAGAACTTGCCACTCAGATTTGGTCCAGCCTTTCTAGCAAATGCAGTCATGTTCATCAGGCCGGAGGCTTCAACGATCTTCTCGCAAATTGGGGAAGGTCCCATGGGCATCAGATCGTCGCAGCCGCTGGTATTTGGGTTCTTTGGAAGAACAGAAACAAATTCAGATACGATGGGTGGCCACACCACTCCAACTCTCTGATCAGGAAGATCCGCATACAGGTTTCCAAAGTCGGCAGACACTACAACCACCTCTCAAAAAGTTTCTGGAGGGAGCTGACCTAAACCGAGGAACGGCCGGACGAGCATGTCTGTCTCCTAGCCTGTTTGGCATGACTTGTTTTGTTTTAGTCTATTTTGTCTTTTACCGCTTGGCGCAGTTACTTCGATATTTTGCGCCTGATACATCAATAAAGTTCGTGCTTTTCATTATATATATATATATATTTTTTTTTCTCGTGCTTTTCATTATATATATATATATATATATATATATATATATATATATATATATATATATATATATATATATATATATATGTTAGGATTAGATATGTTAGGAGAGCGTCCAAGTATGACTTGGGTTTCGTAGTGGGTGTGTGTGTGACCTAGCGTGCTAGTAGACTTCTTCGTGTTGAAGTTATTTTTCAGTGACTTCTATGACTAGACACGACTCATGACACGACACTTGGAGTGAGAGATACATTGGTATTGGCATGCACCCTGTACTTGGCCGGTACAATGGTTCGTGTGACGAATCATATACGACTAGTTGTGTTAGTTAGAAGACTTGCATGTGAGATACGAGTCGTGCGAGTCATAGACATGATCTTGTACTACTCCTAGGGCGGGGAAGACTACTAGTAAACGTATGAGATAGCCACCTTTTTAGCCTCATAGTTACCCAGTTATGGGTTCATAGTTTCCCGGTTATGGGTGTATTGCTAGAGTATATATCTGGCAGCGGCCGCTCATCGCACGTCAGAACATGGTCGGGAGGTATTCTAGTATATACAAAAGCCTCTAGCGAATGTTGTGCTTAATTCCTTTACCTACTCATATGTACCAAAGTAGTCTTCAAGTGCATACACTTAGATGGATAGTTTACCTTGTCAGTTATATTCATGTTCATGTATATTACTTTTACTGTTCATAATGTGGCTAGTTGTTGTATCTTGTTACGTCCCTCTGAGGACCTGTTGATCTCTCCAGTTTGTTGCTGAACTTATAGTATAGACAGGTGGATAATATGATCTTGGCTATATGGTTTAGGTATTGCTTGTTGTGTTAGTTTATCAATTTCTCATGCTTTTTATTTCTTTCATGTTATATCTCGCTCATTTAGCCTAGTTTTACAGGACCTCTATTATTCTTCGTGTCCATTCCAAACATATACGATGATGGGCTGCAGACCATGATATATATTGTTTGTTCTTGATTTTGTTCATTATTGCGGATTGAGACATAGTTGAGATAGATTAGTTAGCATTAGTTAGTATACTATTCAGCGTACTACTATTAGGATAAGTCCATTAAATTAGAAATACCTATATATTTTGGAACCAGGGCGTGACATGCCGTTTGGATTGACTAATGCCCCAGCTGTCTTCATGAACTTTATGAACAAGGTATTCCATCCATACCTTGACAAGTTCATGGTGGTGTTTATCAATGACATACTTATCTATTCAAAGACACCGGAAGTGCATGAGGAGAATATGAGGATCATGCTTGAGACCCTCAGGAAGAAGAAGCTATACGAAAAACTCTCAAAATACGAGTTTTTTCTTGGACAAGATAGAATTTCTTGGGCAGGTGATGACAGGAGATGGTATATCTTGGGCAGGTGATGACAGGAGATGGTATATCCAAAGAAGATTGCTGCCATGGAAAGTTGGACTACTTCGACTACCTTGCAGAGATTCGAAGCTTCTTAGGATTGGCGGGGTACTACAGGAAGTTCGAACAGGATTTTGCTCGGATCGCAGAGCCGATGACTAGGCTCACTCTGAAGGATGTAGTGTAACCCCTCTTCCCGATATTTTGGAACTATTTTTTATTATTTATTTGAATTAAGTGGTGAATTTTTGAAATTTTATAAATATTTAATTAAATAGTTATTACGATAGAAAGCTTTAGTCATGGTTAAGTTTTGGCATGCAAGATGACTAGAAATCATGGCACAGATAGTGCAGTCGTGTGCTTTGACTAGAGTATTAGCCATAGTAAGGAAGGCCAATCCATAAGTGTGTCCCAACTAGGAAGACCAGGCCAAGTTGTGACATGACCCCTATAAACGATTTAATTAGTTAATTAATGATATTATAACTTTTAAGAGACCCGGTTATACCAATTTAGCCCGGACTTGACCTGAACCCAACCCAAGCCCAGGTGGTCATGTAGTACGACCAACGATGTCCATATATATATATATATATATATATATATATATATATATATATATATATATATATATATATATATATATATATATATATATATATATATATACTCCATTTTTGTAGTCTAGTAAGTAATTTCTAGGAATTGAATAATAAATATAATAAATGCATTAATTATTGTTTTAAATTATATCTACCTTGAAAAAATAGGATAATACTTCTCTTAGTTATCCTTGTACATTTTGGGGATTTTAGACTATACCTATATTTGTATGTACACCTATTATTGGTTTACCCTATTTTGTTATCCTTATTATTGTTATTATAGTTATCAAAAAATATATTTTTAGTGTATATAATTTACTAGATATTTATTATGAAGTCATTAGAAAGTTAATTTGATTTTTGTTTAGGAATAAAGAATTATATATTATTAAGGCATAAATAGAAAAATACTATGTAGCAAGGGATATTATATATATATATATATATATATATATATATATATATATATATATATATATATTGGGATTATTTTAGGATTTTTAGTATAAAAGTTTTAATGAAGGAAATAAGGACATGTAAATGTATATATTGTGTAGGAAGCCTGTATAACCCTTTTGAAACAGTCGAGGCAAAACTATGCAAAAACATGGCATAGAAACAGTCCCAAACCCTATTTTGGAAGGCAAGTTTCCGCCAATCCAGAGATAATTTAGGGAATATATTTAAACATAATTATAGACTATATAAACATGATTAAACCCCCATTATTAGTTTTACTTCTAGTTGTTTACATAACAATAGAAATCAGATTGAAAATCGAAATAAAAACATGAAAAACAGTTTTCAAAAACTTTAAAATTTTCGATATGGCGTACGTTCCGACAAATCCGACGATGTGGTCGCAACCCATGAGCATCGAAAGACGCGTATGGATGTTGTTGATGTGTAGGATTCGACGAAACTCGATTTCGTTGTGCGTGCGCGATGAAATCGAAGCGTATCCGTTGAGATACCCCACATCGACCCCTTTGTAAATTAGTCAATTACTTTGTGCACGTTCGTCATCTCGAGACGAAACTTGTGCCAATAGGACCGTATTGTGTTTCTAGTCCTATATGTCAAGTTTGGTCCGATTCTGAGAAGGTCGACCGGAATGCTATTTTGGCGGACCCACGACCCGATCCAACGGACGAATTTATGCATGGCCCACTAGAATCCAACTTTCGAAAACCATTGGATTCGTATCGTCAAACCAGACCCTTAGACATATAGTTTGATGACTTTAGAGACCATAGGCTCTGGCATGTTTTTCGGTGCAAAGCAGGTCCAACGACGGACATCGTTTTGACCCGAAAATTACCGTTTTGCCCCGGTGTCCAGAATTGGACTTATGGGTAGCCTATCCTAGCTATTTTGCTTATTTTAGAAATGTTGGCAATGTCTGTTTCAGCATCCGGAGCGTTTTTGGGAGTTTAGTTTTTGTGACTCTTTGATTTGACGAGTTATTTGCGGGACATTTTGCTACCACCAGGCAAGTATACCTTACCTTCCTCTACAATTTAATTACATGCTTATGCTTCTTTCTCTTTAATATATGCATTATCTAGTTTCTTTGACTAATTGTTGATATAAGTTTTCCTTCATATTATGCACACTAGTTTACTGGTCTTTTTTATATACCATCATGGTTTGACATTATAGTTCATATTGGATATGTTCTCACCTGTATCTTGACTGAGTCGTATCGTGTCGTAGGACGAGTAAGTCATAACTGAAATGCTTTACCTCGTTTTCGATTTCTCAACCTGCGAGTCCACACTAGAGGCGAGGGTTGATTTTATGAAGCTAACCTGCGAGTCCACACTAGGGGCGAGGATTAGTAGTAGTTCACACCTACGAGTCCACACTAGGGTCGAGGGTGATTCTTGAAGCTAACCTGCGAGTCCATACTAGGGGCGAGGGTTAGTAGTTGTTCAAACATGCGAGTCCACGCTAGGGCGAGGTGTTATGCTCTAATTGTTTATCATTTTAAATAATGATAATGATAACCATAGTCAAATTAATTACAATATACAAATTCCTTATGTATGTATATATATATATATATATATATATATATATATATATATATATATATATATATATATATATATATATATATATATATATTTTTACTAATTTATTTTATCAGTATATATATATATATATATATATATATATATATATATATATATATATATATATATATATATATATATAAAAAAAAAATATATATATATATATATATATATATATATATATATATATATATATATATATATATATATATATATATATATATATATAAGGAATTTGTATATTGTAATTAATTTGACTATATATATATATATATATATATATATATATATATATATATATATATATATATATATATATATATATATATATATGTGTGTGTGTGTGTGTGTAACTATTGCATTTGGACCCTTAGAACAGTTTTGCAAATTGCACAAATGGTTCACCTACACATTTGACATAGGTGTCAAATGATGGTAACCCCAAAGCCAAGTGTCATTATACAAAGATGAGGTGGCATCCTTAGAAGACATATGGCATTTGTAATGCTACATGGTCTCTTTCATGAAGAGAAGCTCTCTTCATTAAACACATTATCTCCCTCCTCCCTTATTTATTCCATTCCTCCACACACACCCACAGACAACACACACACACACTCTCTCTCTCTCTCTCTCAAACTGTTGTTGCTGCTACTATTGCTGCACCGCTGCCGCTGCCACCGCCGACCGCCGAGCACGCCGTCGCCGCCGGCCACCCCGTCGTCGACCACCACCACCTCCAGCACCTTCTTCTTCTCTTCCTCCTCTCCTTCCACTCCTTAAACCCAAGGTAAAGCCTCATTTCTCTTCTCAATTTCTTCCAAAATTTCAAACCTAGGTTAGGGTTTACAAACAAAAATCTATTTTGAACTATGGTTGGGTTCAAATTAGGAATTTGTGGAGAAAATCTAGGCCCAAGGCAAGTCCTCTTCCCTTTTTTTTTCCTTTTTTCTCTTGGAAATTTCTCCAATTTGATCTTCTAAATTATTTTGAACAAGTATGGATTAATTTATATTCTGGAAATTACAAAATTTTTGGTAAAAATTCAATTTGTAGGAATATAGCATGGATATTGAATTAAACAAATAATTTTTGGAAGAAAGAAAATCCTACTCATGGACACCATTTATCTATGAATATGAATTTGGACACAACGTGTTAACACAAATGAACACTTCGAATAAATATAAATTAAACCCAACATATGGACACAACACATAAGAACACTATCTATTCATGTCTATGCACCATAAACATACATGTATATATATGACTCAAATCAAATTTATATGTCAAAATTTGAATTCTATGCATTAGGAGTCTATTTGAAATTTTGAGTATGAATATATATATAATTTAGGGATTGATTTAATTTAGTTTGGGATAAGTAAACTTGTCTAAACATCAAGTTTAAATGAAATTATAATTCTTTCCGGAATTCAAAATAAGCATAAAAGAACCCTCTTCACATAAACACATAGTTAGAATGAAGATTTATGAACACCGGAATGATGGGATAGCATACTCGATAGATTTTTCAAATAAAATTGCTACTTCGTACCCTTACGAAGACAATATGGCATATTTGTTGCAAATTAAGGGAAATTATCATACTGTCAAATTGTATAATGTTTCAAATCTGTCCACAACATAAAATATTCATATTTAATATAGTTGAACTCATTATATAGTCAAAATAGAATTTTTAGGTTCCTATAGGACAAGGTAATCTTACATTTGCAAAAATTCAAGATCTAAACTACTATGCATGCCCAAAAAAGCTAAAATATGAGATTTTTTTAGCAAGTAAGGACTTAGTTGACTTAGTTGAAAATTTAGGTTTAATTTGGCATGATATCAATTCTGTCCACAATGTAGAATATACCGAAATGACATATATTGACATGATTAATTAGTTAAATTGAGTGTTTACAAGTTCCTATATATCAATGTAACCTTACATCCATCAAATTCCAATTTTTAAACTATTTTTGCATACCAAGCTAATGTTTCAAAGAGTATAAAAATTAATTTGTAAGTCATGACACTTGGAAGCAAAATTTGATTTCATTTGTGCTACTAATAACTCTATTTTTGAATTTATGTAATATTTAGCAAGCTGTAATAACCCAGAAAACTTGCTTACTCGCTTAAATTGCTTGCTAAGGTAAGAAAACTCTAAAACTGCACTTTTTTATATTGCGTGAGTATCTGGTATTGAGAGTTGCTCCACCGAAGGGGTCGGCGAACCCGAGATATTAATTGCGTGGTTCTGGTGTTGAGAGTTGCTCCACCGAAGGGGTCGGCAAACCCGGGTTTATATTCTTATATTATTTTGTCTCTTGCAAATTTTTCGGAGTCAACAAATACAGAGGAGACTCTGCCAAAATTTTCGGAAATTACAAGAAAGAGCCAAATTATCGACTTTCGAGAAATTAGGTGATTTTGCAAATTTAGAAAGAATTTAGAATATGTATGACACAGGACACGTGTCACGTAGGAACAATTTAGATTAAACTCTTTGTAATATCGCTCTGTAAAAATATTAGTATATTATCCTATTTGGTAGTTTCGTGTCTAAACGCCAATTTGGAACAATTGATTTCTAAGAGCCGTTCAAAGGGACATATGCAAGATGCACCTTAGCATCTTAGATAGATAAATTTCCTATTAATCAGATAATGGTAATAAAATACAGTGATTGTAATAATTAGATAGTTGGGCGGGGGAGAACAACCCGAATATCACCTATACAGCTCCGCAGCATAATAAAACCAAAGCTGATCAGTACATTAGCTCATTCGTAGGGCCATACGAATTGAGTACGTGAGGCTTAGCTCACTTAGCCCATGAGAGGCAGGCCTGGATTTGTAATAACCGTGCCATCCATTTAGCCCATGAGAGGCAGGGCCGGATTTAATTCCGTGTCATTCAATATTTGCACCAATTTCGACAACAAAATCAAATTGGTGATTTTCTAAGTCCAGGAGAGACTTAGTACATTTAAGCCCAGGAGAGGCAAGGCCGGATTCTAAGCACCGTGCCACCAAGTTACAGCCTGATCCCAGGTATACGGGATTGTTGTCAAAAAAGCTGGTTAGGAGGATATTCAAAAGAGTTGTTCTCAAATTTGCATTTCATTTAGGAAATATTTATTCTTGTTCAAAGTGTGCATGTTAAGTGTCTATGTTAGACAAAAGGGACAATAGTATCAAGGAATTCAATTTATAAGCATGAAGATAAAACTAACTTTCCTAGATTCTGATATATATCATCTATTTCAATCTCTCTCATATTTTCATTTCCTTTAACCGTTTCTTGACCGAGGACTTGCTTGTCGTTTCTAAGCGACCTAGTATTTGTTCACTAGGGGAAGATGACGTTCTTGCGGAACAGTTACCTCTGTATGACGAAGATAATATCAAAGAATAGATGGTCTGGAGAACCTCAAAGGACGACAACCAACATTTTGTAGTCAGTCGTATGTATAATATCTTATTGTACAGACTTGTAGTTAATGTACTCTTAGAAAAACTCTTGATGTATAATATAGTTGAAGTTGTGTTCATGAATGTAGTAATTCCTTATATTTTCCATTCTGCTGATTTACGGACGACAATCGCAAATTCGACGCGTAGCCTGGGGTTGTGTTCATGACGTCACCGTTGAATCTGGGATGCGGGACGTGATACGTCTTTTAGTGGTATCCCATGCAGGTCAGCAAAGAATGGAAAATCTAGGACAGGTATAGGTTCAGGTTAATAAAAGGTATAAAGTAAAATATAGGTTATGAATATATAGGTGAAAACCCTATCACACCTAGAAGTTCTTAAGTTATCCTAAGGAAGGTAGTACCGGTAATTAGTAACATTACACAAATGATTATTTCTACGCTATCTAAACCATTTATTTAAATCTTAGTTAGAAGGATACTAACCTAAAAGTTTCTCGGTGTAGATAATGCCTCGATTCGTACCTTTTGCCGGAATGGGGAATAACATCCACAGCATAGATGAATACTACGAGTTCATAAGAAAGATGTGGCGAATACCCCCAAACCAAAGGATAGAAGTCTACGGAGTCCACTATGAACTAAAATACCCAGTGGTATCAGATATTGCTGATGAAATAGGAGAATACTATAATACCGTAAACTATTTTGTACTCATCAAGGCCGAACCATCCGGAGGACCAGAATCCAACTACAACGGTACTTTGGATGAATGGAAGCAGACCTATCCAGAGGAAACCGTCCTTAATATAAGGAAAATGTGGATCTAAATTACCAATGTATAAATAATTTGTGAATGTAAATAGTAAGAATCTAATGCTTGACTGCGTACTGTATCGAAAATAATAAAGTATGTACGTTCCATGTCCTTGTCCTTATACTCCCTACAAATAATGTTCTTATTTAAAGGATATTGTGTATGTAGGTTATGGATCTATTCCTTCCAAGTTTGTTATGGGATAGGAGCGACCGCACCCTATATGGGTACCAGCAACACGTAAGGGAACTGTGGAAGGTACCAGACTGGTACGATATACCAGTCTATGAAGTATTCTACGGAGTAATGAATCCCGTTATCAGAGATATTGTAAATGGCGCTGAAGTAGACCACGAAAGGCAGGTTTACTATATTTATGTTCGAGACCCAGATCGTCAATACATATATCCCATACTCGAAGGATATGAAGGAACATTAAATGACTTCCGAGAGTTACATCCTGAAGTGACAACCCTTAGTTATGAACAGACCCATATATGTAGGTAACTAGAAGTCAGAGGTCCTATTTATGTAAGGGTTGTTTTCTTTTCTCTGCTATACAACATAGCAGATATGTATGTATAATAACCCGCAAGTAAGGGTGAATATGTAAGAAATATGTATGGATATGTAAGATAAGTCTTAGCAGCATATTTGTATCATATTTTGATAAGAGTGAATGAAATATGCTCGTCTTCCATTCTCGTGTTTTACTTTATCATGTTCCTTTATTGCTAAGACATACAAAATTTCTTTCTTTGGGTATTATAAGTCAAAGACCATTCCTGAGAAAATTTGTATGTGCAAATTTTTTCAGGACAATGTCAAATCCAGGGCAATCCCACGCTTCATCTTAAGGCCAGACCGAGCCATCTATTTCGGACATGTACCGATTATTTCAACAAGTTCTAGAATCCAACAGTCAACATGCAAACACGGCCCAAGCCACTACTGCTATAGTACTAGAGAAAATGCGGGCAACAAACTCTAAATATGGGATGATAGCATATTTTAGAGATCTTAGGCCATCGAAATTTCGTGGAACGGAGAGCCCGATAGAAGCAGGACAATGGATAAGGACTATCGAAGGACTATTAAAAGCGGCAATGGTTAGTCCTTAAAATATGGTTTCTACAGTCCGCATCCAGCTGGAAGATGCAGCTGAGCATTGGTGGAGTGCAGAACATCCCGAGGAGTCTGACGAAGCAATATCCTAGGGAGAATTTAAAAAGAAGTTCAAAGAAAGATTCTTCCCAAAGTCAGCTAGAATGGAGCTGGAATGACAATTTATCCATTTAAAGCAGGGAAAGCTCACAGTCAACGAGTATACCGCAGAATTCTCCAGGCTTAGTCGCTTCGCTTCATATATGGTTGCTGATGAAGAGACTAAGATATATAGATTCTTAGAAGGATTGGGAGGTCAACTAAAAAGTAAAGTTACAGCATATCGATGCCAAACATATTCTGAAATAACCGAAGCTGCACAAAATCAGGAAAGAATAATGAAGGAGGAACAACTATTCCGACCCCAAACTCAGAAGAGGGCTCTGGAGTCAGGAGCTCCATCCTCCAGGAATCAGTGGCAGGGACCATCAAAACGTCCCCAAGTTGATAATTCGGATGGACCACTCATTTATAATTATTGTCACAAGTCTGGACATTTAAAGAGAAACCGTAGGAAGTTATTGGGGCTATGTCTAAGATGTGGTTCAGCTAACCACAAAACTGGTCAATGTCTACAACCATCAACCATGGGGCCAGTAATGCAAAATCCGGGGCAGGAAGCAAGGCAAGAGTTCCGAGGAAATCAGGGAAAGCTCATGCTCTAAGGAAATGGTTCTCGACCATTGCTACAAGCACCTGTACACCAAGCTATGATAACTTATGATAAACGAAGACCACCACTCGCATCCAAGGCCTATCAATTTCAACAAGTGCAGAAGGCTAGACAGCCTCCGACCGAAAAGAATAAGAAGAAACACGGTCAAGCATTTATGATGAATATCGAAGAATCAAAAATCGCATGGGAAGTGGTAACAGGTACTATATTAGTTTCGTCATATCCAGCATCAGTTTTATTTGATTCAGGAGCTACACACTCCTTTATATCTGCTAGTTTTATATCACAAAGGAAAATTGAATCACAACCCTTAATTCAGAATCTGAATATTCTTACGGGAAATGACATAGTAAAAATTAACCATGTTTGTAATGCATGTCCAGTAAAATTGGGCGGTAGAGCTTTTCGGGTAAGACTGTTAGTCTTCCCAATGAACAATTATGATATAGTACTTGGAATGGATTGGCTAACAAGGACGTCAGCCAACATAGACTGTGGTCAAGGAAGGATTTTATTACAACTTCCAAATAAGAAAACATATGAATTTAATCGAAACCAGAAAGAATTTGATGCTGGAGAATTGGAAAAACTTGAACTACCGATTCGAGGAAAATTCCCAATGAACAATTATGATATAGTACTTGGAATGGATTGGCTAACAAGGACGTCAGCCAACATAGACTGTGGTCAAGGAAGGATTTTATTACAACTTCCAAATAAGAAAATATATTAATTTAACCGAAACCAGAAAGAATTTGATGCTGGAGAATTGGAAAAACTTGAACTACCGATTCGAGGAAAATTCCAAGAACTGGAAGAAAAACAATTTCCAAAAGGTGTAGAAGATTTTAAGGATGTGTTTCCAGAAGGACTACCAGGGCTGCCCCCAGATAGAGCGGTAGAATTTTCTATCAATTTAGTACCTGGGGCAGCACCTATAGCTAAAAAGATATATCCAATGAACAAGGAAGAGTTAGCGGAGCTAAACAAACAAATAAAAGAATTACTATCCAAGGGATTCATACAACCGAGTGCCTCACCCTGGGGTGCACCCATGTTATTCGTAAAGAAGAAGGATGGCACTTTACGATTGGTAATAGATTACATAGCCTTGAATGAAGTAACAATAAAAAATAAGTATCCCTTACCCCGTATTGATGAGCTATTTGATCAATTAGGAGAGGCAAAGGTATTCTCAAAGATTGATTTGAGATCTGGATATCATCAAGTAAAAGTTAAGAAAGAGGATATTCAGAAGACAATATTTAGAACTCGTTATGGGCATTATAAACTTTTAGTTATGTCATTCGGGTTAACAAATGCTCATGCTATATTCATGGATCTGATGAATCGAATATTCTATCAACACTTGGATAAATTCGTGATCGTATTTATTGATGATATCCTCTTATATTCGAAGAATGAAGAAGAACATAAAGAACATCTGAGGATAGTACTGCAGACCTTGAGAGAGGAACGGTTATATGCCAAATTGAGTAAGTGTGAATTTTGGTTGGATCATATATCATTCTTAGGCCACATCATCAGTGGTGAAGGAATATCAGTAGATCCAAAGAAGATAGAAGCTGTTAAATCCTGGCCAACACCAAAGTCTGTAGCAGAAATTCAAAGTTTCTTGTGTTTAGCCGGGTACTATAGATGCTTTGTGGAAAATTTCTCAAGAATCGCAGAACCTTTAACTCGACTGACCCGGAAAGAAGAAAATTTTAATTGGACGGAGAAATGCTAAGCAGCTTTCAAAGAATTAAAGGAAAGGCTGATTTCAGCACCTGTATTGGCATTACCGTCAGGATCGGGTGGATATGAGATATATAGTGATGCCTCAGGCAAGGGGCTAGGTTGTGTGCTAATGTAGCATGGAAGAGTTATAGCCTACGCCTCTCGACAGCTAAAACAACATGATGGGAATTATCCGACTCATGATTTAGAACTTGCAGCTGTCGTATTTGCACTTAAATTATGGAGACACCTGTATGGAGAAAGAATTAAAATTTATACAAATCACAAAAGCTTAAAGTATGTATTCAACCAGAAAGAGATTAATATGCGACAAAGAAGATGGCTAGAGTTACTCAAAGACTTTGATATGGAACTGGAATATCATCCCGGTAAAGCTAATAAGGTCGCAGATGCATTAAGCAGGAAACCAATGACATTCTTTATGAATACCCCAAAGAAAATCCTGGAGGATTTGAGGAAAATGGGGATTGAAGTAATATACCCGATGGCAGAGGGAATATGGGAAAATTTACAAATACAATCCACCCTAATAGATAGAATCAAGGAAGCTCAACAAGGTGATGCAAAACTTCAGAAAATCTGGAAACAAACAAAAGAAGGGTTCCAGACCGGGATGAGAAAGCATCCAGATGGATCATTAAGATTCAGAGATAGATTGTGCATACCAGGTAGGGAATTGCGGACAGAGGTTATGTCAGAAGCCCATAACTCGCAATATTCTATCAACCTGGGCAGTACTAAAATGTACAAGGATTTGAGACAAATTTTGGTGGCATGGGATAAAAAGAGAAATTGCCAAGTTTGTATCTAAATGCCTCGTCTGTCAATAAGTGAAAGCAGAACACCAGAGGATAGCAGGACTTCTTCAGCCTTTGCCTATATCGAAATGGAAATGGGAGCATCTCACAATAGATTTTGTGACAGGACTGCCTAAGACCCAAATGGGTAATAATGTTATCTGGGTTATCGTATATAGACTCACTAAAACAGCTCGATTTCTACCCTTTCGAGTTGGACAGTCAACAGAAACACTGGTTGAAATGTATATGAGACAGATTGTCAGTAAACATGGAGTACCAGTGAGTATAATATCAGATAGAGACCAGGTTTACTTCACATTTCTGGAAAAGTTTGCAAAAAAAATCTCGGTATTCGATTAAAGTTCAGCTCCGCCTACTATCCTCAAACAGATGGTCAGTCCGAAAGAACAATTCAAACCTTGGAAGACATGCTAAGGGCATGTATATTAGATTTTGGAGGATCATAGGATGACTATCTACATTTGGTGGAATTCTCTTATAACAACAGTTACCACGATAGTATCAAAATAGCACATTTTGAAGCCTTGTACGGAAGGAAGTGTAGATCACCAGTATGTTGGACGAATGTGGGAGAAAGACAATTGCTAGGTCCAGAACTGGTAACACAGACGGTAGACAAGGTCAAAGCTATAAGAAGTCACCTGCAAGCCGCTCAAGATAGACAAAAGATGTAGGCTAACAAACATCGAAGAATGTTAGAATTTCAACCCGGTGATCATGTATTCTTGAAAATTTCACCAACAAAATGAACAATCAGATTCGGGACTCGAGGAAAATTGAGTCCGAGATATATTGGGCCATTTGATGTGCTAGAAAGGATTGGAAGTGTATCCTACAAGCTAGCCCTCCCACCAACCCTTGAAGGAGTACATGACGTATTCCATGTGTCTCAGCTCCGAAAATATGTATCGGATCTGAGTCATATATAGGATCATTCAGAGATCACCGTCGGGCCAACTCTGCATATAGAATAGAAACCTGTTGGTATTTTGGATCGAAGGGACAAGATTCTTCAAAATTGGGTCATTCCATTAGTACGCCTAGCCTGGAGCAAGGATTCTCCTGGAGATTCAACTTGGGTAAAGGAAAAAGATATGCGGAGGCAATATCCGTATCTATACCCTGAGCCAGGTCAGTAATCAATCATTATATTAGTTATTTCAAATTCCGAGGGCGAAATTTTTCTAAGGACGGTAGACATGTTATGCTCTAATTATTTTTCCTTTCTAATAATGATAATGATAACCATAGTCATATTAATTAAAATATATAAATTCCTTATGTATATATATATGTAACTATTGCATTTGGACCCTTAGAACAGTTTTGCAAATTGCACAAATGGTTCACCTACACATTTGACATAGGTGTCAAATGATGGTAACCCCAAAGCCGTGTCATTATACAAAGATGAGGTGTCATCCTTGGAAGATATGTGGCATTTGTAATGCCACATGGTCTCTTTCATGAAAAGAAGCTCTCTTCATTAAACATATTATCTCCCTCCTCCCTTATTTATTCCATTCCTCCACACACACCCACACACAACACTCTCTCTCTCTCTCTCTCAAACTGTTGTTACTGCTACTGTTGCTGCACCGTTGCCACTGCCCGCCGCCGGCCACCCCGTCGCCGGCCACCCCGTCGCCGGCCACCACCACCTCCAGCACCTTCTTATCCTCTTCCTCCTCTCCTTCCACTCCTTAAACCCAAGGTAAAGCCTCCTTTCTCTTCTCAATTTCTTCCAAAATTTCAAACCTAGGTTAGGGTTTACTAACAAAAATCTATTTTGAACTATGGTTGGGTTCAAATTAGGAATTTGTGGAGAAAATCTAGGTCATCTTCAACCCAAGGCAAGTCCACTTCCCTTTTTTTCCTCTTTTTCTCTTGGAAATTTCTCTAATTTGATCTTCTAAATTATTTTGAACAAGTATGGATAAATTTATATTCTAGAAATTACAAATTTATGGCAAAAATTCAATTTGTAGGAATATAGCATGGATATTGAATTAAACAAATAATTTTTGGAAGAAAAAACCTCACTCATGGACACCATTTATCTATGAATATGAATTTGGACACAACGTGTGGACACTACACAAATGAACACTTTGAGTAAATATGAATTGGACACAACGTGTGGACACAACACAAATGAACACTTTGAATAAATGTAAATTAGACACAACATATGGACACAACACATAAGAAAACTATCTATTCATGTCTATGCACCATAAACATACATGTATATATATATGACTCAAATCAAATTTATATGTCAAAATTTGAATTTATGCATTATGAGTCTATTTGAAATTTTGAGTATATATATATATATATATATATTATATATATTTATATATTTATATATATATTTATATATATATATATATATATATATATATATATATATATATATATATATATATATATATATAAAATTTAGGGCTTGATTTAATTTAGTTTGGGATAAGTAAACTTGTCTAAACATCAAGTTTAAATGAAATTATAATTCTGTCCGGAATTCAAAATAAGCATAAAAGAACCCTTTTCACATGAACACATAGTTAGAATGAAGATTTATGAACACCGGAATGATGGGATAGCATACTCGATAAATTTTTCAAATAAAATTGCTACTTCGTACCCTTACGAAAACAATATGGCATATATGTTGCAAATTAAGGGAAATTGTCATACTATCAAATTGTATAATATTTCAAATCTGTCCACAACATAAAATATCCCAATTTAATATAGTTGGACTATTATATAGTCAAAATAGAATTTTTAGGTTCCTATAGGATAAGGTAACCTTACATTTGCAAAAATTCAAGATTTAAACTCCTATGCATGTCCAAAAGAGCTAAAATATGAGAATTTTTAGCAAGTAAGGACTTAGTTGACTTAGTTAAAAATTCAGGTTTAATTTGGCATGATATCAATTGTCCACAATGTAGAATATACCGAAATGACATACATTGACATGATTAATTAGTTAAATTGAGTGTTTACAAGTTCCTATATATCAAGGTAACCTTACATCCATCAAATTCCAATTTTTAAACTCTTTTTGCATACCAAGCCAATGTTTCAAAGAGTATAAAAATTAATTTGTAAGTCATGACACTTGGAAGCAAAATTTGATATCATTTGTGCTACTAATAACTCTATTTTTGAATTTATGTAATATTTAGCAAGCTGCAATAATCCAGAAAACTTGCTTACTCTCTTAAATGGCTTGTCAAGGTAAGAAAACTCTAAAACTGCACTTTATTATATTGCGTGAGTATCCGGTGTTGAGATTTTCTCCACCGAAGGGGTCGGCGAACCCGAGATATTAATTGCGTGGTTACGGTGTTAAGAGTTGCTCCACCGAAGGGGTCGGCGAACCCGGGATTATATTCTTATATTATTTTGTCTCTTGCAAATTTTTCGGAGTCAACAGATAAAGAGAAGACTCTGCCCAAATTTTCGGAAATTACAAGATAGAGCCAAATTCTCGACCTTTCGAAAAATTGGGTGATTTCGCAAATTTAGAAAGAATTTAGAATATGTATGACACAGGACACGTGTCACGTAGGCACAATATAGATTAAACTCTTTACAATATCTCTCTGTAAAAATATGAGTATATTATCCTATTTGGTAGTTTCGTGTCTAAACGCCAATTTGGAACAATTAATTTCTAAGAACCGTTCAAACGGACATATGCAAGATGCACCTTAGCATCTTAGATAGATAAATTTCCTATTAATCAGATAATGGTAATAAAATACAGTGATTGTAATAATTAGATAGAAAGCATTGGGCGGGGGAGAACAACCCAAATATCACCTATACAGTTCCGCAGCATAATAAAACCAAAGCTGATCAATACATTAGCTCATTCGTAAGGCCATACAAATTGAGTACGTGAGGCTTAGCTCACTTAGCCCATGAGAGGCAATGCTGGATTTGTAATAACTGTGTCATCCATTTAGCCTATATGAGAGGCAGGGCCGGATTTAATTTCGTGTCATCCTATATTTGCACCAATTTCGACAGCAACATCAAATTGGTGATTTTCTAAGTCCAGGAGAAACTTAGTACATTTAAGCCCAGGAGAGGCAGGGCCGGATTCTAAGCATCATGCCACCAAGTCACAGCCTGATCCCAGGTATACGGGATTGTTGTCGAAAAAGCTGGTTAGGAGGATATTCAAAAGGGTTGTTCTCAAATTTGTATTTCATTTAGGAAATATTTATTCTTGTTCAAAGTATGCATGTTAAGTGTCTATGTTAGACAAAAGGGACAATAGTATCAAGGAATTCAATTTATAAGCATGCAGGTAAATCTAACTTTCCTAAATTTTGATATATATATATATATCATATATTTTAATCTCTATCATATTTTCATTTCCTTTAACCGTTTCTTGACCGAGGACTTGCTTGTCATTTCTAAGCGACCTAGTAGTTGTTCACTAGGGGATTTTCATATCGAAGAATAGATGGTCTGGAGAACCTCAAAGGACGACAACCAATATTTTATAGTCAGTCGTATGTACAATATCGTATTGTACAGACTTGTAGTTAATGTACTCTTAGAAAAACTCTTGATGTATAATATAGTTGAAGTTGTGTTCATGAATGTAGTAATTCCTTGTATTTTCCATTCTGCTGATTTACGGACGACAATCGCAAATTCGACGCGTAGCCTGGGGATGTGTTAATGACGTCACCGTTGAATCTGGGATGCGGGACGTGACATGAGGGTTTGGTTATTCGTTGATCTCTTGTCATGTGTTCATGTTCCCTTTCCAGTAGTTCATTTATGCATAATTGTTCTCATAGTCATGTTTTCGTGTTGCTTAGTCCTTTCTATTTATAACCTAGTTTTTCTATGCATGATAAACTGTTAGATAGGCATGTTTTATGTATCTTGCTAGTCCCCTGAGGACCTGATGATCTCTTCAGGTAGTTGATTTCATGGAGTTAGTTAGCTGATCATGATGGTAGTTGATTACATCTGCAGGATTCAGGTATTTGCTAGTGATATTACTTTATTATCCTCTCATGTTTTATATTCCTTATCATGATATATTCTGCTTGTTAGCCTAGTTTTATAGACTCATGTTATTTTGGAGTCTAATCGGACATATATGCTAGTGGGTTGCAGACCATGATCCATAATGTTCATTCTTGTTTTATATTCTTCTTATGGATTGAAATATAGTTTAGCTTACCATATTAGACGTGATACCCTATTCTGGACAACATATATGTATTCGAGTTGGGCTGGAGTCTGCTTGATACGTAGCTGGCTTGCGCACATGCTTGCATCCCGAAAAGAGGGTGCAGGTCATGACAAGTTTTTTGGTGGCCCATACAGATCATAGCATATCGTTTCGGTTACATTATTGTACCGAGGGAGCGTGCGTAAGGATTAAACTTGATAGGAATCTCAATCCACAACTGTTTTGAAAGCTCTCATTGAATTCAATTATCTCCTTTGGCATTCGTATTTGTATTCACTTATTCTTCCTTGCCATCGCTATCCTTATTCCTTGTACCTCCTTCTTTCGAAGTGACGAACACTTGTGCTTTGGGGATGTTTTACGGTTATCCAAAGTTAGGAAAATGGTTAGAAATAAGTCTCTTAGGTAATTGCCAAAATAGTTGCTTGTTATGATTTTCAAATGCCTTGAGGAGGAGTATTGATAAAGTTTATTAGATTTGGTTGATAAAACATTGACATATGAAAACTTGAATGAGTATATACGAGATGATTAATGAGGTTCTAGTTTAAACGAGTTTGACTAGGAAGATGTGACTATGAATTTTATTGAGGATTGGAATTAGGGGATTCTATAGGGTAAATATTCATGATTATATATATATATATATATATATATATATATATATATATATATATATATATATATATATATATATATATATATATATATATATATATATATATTTTTGGATTAGATTTACTAGACCTTAGAAGATACGGTAATACCACATGGAGAAAATGTAATACATTAATGGGTGTCTTCATGAATAGTGATAAGATATGGATTGCTAGTATTTAGTAGTGGTATTATTGATGGTCCTATATTGGACATTTGGTTGAGAGTACTAGGAATATGCAAATAGCAATAGTGTGGACTATTCATTCTAGTAGATCATGGCCCTTTAAATTTTAAGGACGAAATTATTTTAAAGTGGGTAGATTTGTAACCCCTCTTTCTGATATTTTGAAAATATTTTTATTATTTATTTGAATTTAGTGGTGAATTTTTGGAATTTTATAAATATTTAATTAAATAGTTATTAAGATAGAATGCTTAGTCATGGTTAAGTTTTTGAGTGCAAGATGACTAGAAATTATGGCACAGATAGTGCAGTCGTGTGCTTTGACTAGAGTATTAGTCATGGTAGAGAAGGTCGAGCCATAAGTGTGTCCAACTAGAAAAACCAGACCAAGTTATGACATGACCCCTATAAACGATTTAATTAGTTAATTAATGATATTATAACTTTTAGGAGACCCAGTTATACCAATTTAGCCCGGACTTGACCTGAACCCAACCCAAGCCCAGGTGGTCATGTAGTACGACCAACGACATCCATATATATATATATATATATATATATATATATATATATATATATATATATATATATATATATATATATATTCCATTTTTGTAGTCTAGTAAGTAATTTCTAGAAATTGAATAATAAATATAATAAATGCATTAATTATTGTTTTATATTATATCTACCTTGGAAAAATAGGATAAATACTTCCCTTAGTCATCCTTGTATATTTTGGGGATTTTAGACTATACCTATATTTGTATGTACACCTATTATTAGTTTACCCTATTTTGTTATCCTTATTATTATTATTATTATAGTTATCAAAAAATATATTTTTAGTGTATATAATTTACTAGATTTTTATTATGAAG
The DNA here is from genome assembly GCA_029216955.1 of Iris pallida. Taxonomy (NCBI): domain Eukaryota; kingdom Viridiplantae; phylum Streptophyta; class Magnoliopsida; order Asparagales; family Iridaceae; genus Iris; species Iris pallida. Next base: position 34,879,733 of record JANAVB010023800.1, on the reverse strand, counting down.
TCATTAGAAAGTTAATTTGATTTTTGTTTAGGAATAAAGAATTATATATTATTAAGGCAGAAATAGAAAAATACTATGTAGCAAGGGATATTATATGGAAATATATATATATATATATATATATATATATATATATATATATATATATATATATATATATATATATATATAGGGATTATTTTAGGATTTTTAGTATGTAAGTTTTAATGAAGGAAATAAGGACATGTAAATATATATGTTGTGTAAGAAGCATGTATAACCCTTTTGAAACCCTATCAGATAGATTCATATATAGATAACCCGATTGTCCAGGAAATCGACTCAAAGTCGAGGGAAAACTATGTAAAAACAGGACATAGAAATAGTCCCAAACCCTATTTTGGAAGGCGAGTTTCCGCCAATCCAGAGAGAATTTAGGGAATCTATTTAAACATAATTGTAGACTATATAAACAGGATTAAAACTCCATTATTATTTTTATTTCTAGTTGTTTACACAGCAATAGAAATCAGATTAAAAATCGAAAGACGCGTATGGATGTTGTCGACATGTGGGATTCTATGGAACTCGATTTCTTTGTGCGTGCGCGATGAAATCGAAGCATATCCGTTGAGATACCCCGTATCGGCCCCTTTGTAAATTTGTCAATTACTTCATGCACGTTCGTCATCTCGAGATGAAACTTGCGCCAACAGGACCGTGTTATTTTTCTGCTCATGTATGCCAAGTTTGGTCCGATTATGAGAAGGTCGACCGAAACGCTATTTTGGCGGGCCCGCGACCCGATCCAACGGGCAAATTTGTACAGGGCCCACCGGAATCCAACTTTGGACATACCGTTAGATATGTATCTTCAAACCAGACCCGTAGACATATAGTTTGATGACAGAGACCATAGGCTCTGGCACATTTTTTTGGTGCAAAGCGGGTCCAACGGTAGACATCATTTTGATCCAAAAATTACTATTTTGCCCCGGTGTCTAGAATTGGACTTATGGGTAGCCTATCCTAGCTATTTTGCTTATTTCAAAAATGTTGGCAATGTCTGTTTCAGCATCCGGAGGTGTTTGCGGGAGTTTAGATTTTGTGACTCTTTGATTTGACGAGTTGTTTGCGGGACATTTTGCTACCACCAGGCAAGTATACCTTATTTTCCTCTATAGTTTATTTACATGCTTATGTTTCTTTCTCTTTGATATATGCATTATCTAGTTTCTTTGACTGATCGTTGATATAAGTTTTCCTTCATATTATGCACACTAGTTTACTAGTCTTTTTCATATACCGTCATGGTTTGACATTATAGTTCATATTGGATATGTTCTCACCTGTATCTTGACTGAGTCATATCGTGTTATAGGACGAGTAAGTCATAACTGAACTGCTATACCTTGTTTTCAATTTCTCAACCTGCGAGTCCACACTAGGGGCGAGGGTTGATTTCTTGAAGCTAACCTGCGAGTCCACACTAGGGGCGAGGGTTAGTAGTTGTTCACACCTGCGAGTCCACACTAGGGGCGAGGGTGATTCTTGAAGCTAACCTGCGAGTCCACACTAAGGGCGAGGGTTGGTAGTTGTTCAAACCCACGAGTCCACACTAGGGGTGAGGGTTTGGTTATCCGTTGATCTCTTGTCATGTATTTATGTTTCCTTTTCAGCAGTTCATTATGTGTAGTTGTTCTCATAGTCATGTTTTCGTGTTGTTTAGTCCTTTCTATTTATAATCTGGTTTTCTTATGTATGATAAACTGTTAGATAGGCATGTTTTATGTATCTTGTTATTCCCCTGAGGACCTGATGATCTCTTCAGGTAGTTGATTATACGGAGTTAGCTGATCATGATGGTAGTTGATAACATCTGCAGGATTCAGGTATTTGCTAGTGATATTACTTTGTTATCCTCTCGTGCTTTATATTCCTTATCATGATATATTCTGCTTGTTGGCCTAGTTTTATAGACTCATATTATTTCTTGGAGTCTAATCAGACATATATGCTAGTGGGCTGCAGACCATGATCGATAATGTTCATTCTTATTTTATATTCTTCTTGTGGATTGAGATATAGTTTTGCTTACCATATTAGATGTGATACCCTATTCTGGACAGCGTATACATATTCGAGTTAGGCTGGAGTCCGCTTGAGACGTAGCTGGCTTGCGCACGAACTTGTATCCCAAAAAAGGGTGTGGGTCGTGACATGTAGAAGTCGTGTGGACAGAGGACTGCCAAGCCGCATTTTATGAGCTGAAGAAGCGGTCCATTTACATCAATGCTTTGGGTAAGGGATTGGAACATGTTCTAGAGCAAAATAAGAGAGTGATAGCATATGCATCCAGACAGTTGCGGCCGCATGAGAAGAACTATCCCACCCATGACCTAGAGTTTGCACCAGTAATCTTCGCCTTGAAGTTGTACAGACGCTACTTGTACGAAAAGCGAGTGGAAATTTTCACTAACCACAAAAGCTTGAAGTACGTCTTCACACAAAAGGAGTTGAACATGAGACAGCGTAGATAGCTAGAGCTAATGAGTGACTTTGACATTTCCCTATAATATCATCGAGGAAAAGCCTGTGTAGTTGTGGACGCCATGCGCAGGTATCCAGTAGCTATGTGGGTGACTCAAGACCGTCACTTGTTAGCGGATTTGGAGAGTCTGGGCATAGAGATTGTTATTCCGAGAGTAGAGATGCAGATGATAGCTATACAGATTCAGTCGGGATTGAGGGACAAAATCTGCGAGACACAGTATCAAGACTAGAACCTGAGGAGTATCAGAGCACAAGTGTGGGTTGGATTGTTAGATGATTTGTCTATCATAGAGGATGGCTCATTGAGGCAAGACACTAGGTTATGTGTACCTAGTGGTGATTGTGGGAGGAAGTCATGCAGGAGGCGCATCGTTCTCAGTATTCTATATATCCGATAGCTAATAAGATGTACAAAGATCTGAGGGATCATGTGTGGTGGTATGGTATAAAGTGAGAGGTGGCATGCTTCGTTGCTAGATGTCTAGTGTGCCAGCAAGTTAAAGTCAAAAGACAGAGACCAGGAGGGTTGCTTTAACCATTACCGATCCCCGAGTAGAAGTGGGAACATATTACGATGGATTTTATTTTCGGTCTTCCACGTTCGCTAGGAGGGAAGGACGTGATTTGGGGCATCATTGATAGGTTGACCAAGTCGGCCCACTTTATACCTTTCAAGGTGGAATTGTCCACGGAGAAGTTAGAGTTATACGTGAATCAGATAGTCAGGTTGCACGGAGTTCCAGTGAGTATTGTCTCCGATCGGGATAGCAGATTCACATCCCACTTTTGGAGAAGTTTGCAGGGTAGCTTGGACACACAGCTCAAGTTTAGCACCGTATACCACCCTCAGACGGACGGACAGTCAGAGAGAACTATTCAGACGCTTGAGGACATGCTGAGGACTTGTGTATTAGATTTCGGTGGACTATGGGAGGACCATCTTTACCTGGTAGAGTTTGCATACAACAAGTGCTACCATGCCAGTATAGAGATGTCTCCATTTGAGGCTATGTACGGACGTAGATGTCGAACTCCATGATCTTGGGACGACGTGGGCAAAAGGGCACTTTTGGGACCATAAATGGAGTAGACGATGCGTAGAAAGTGAAGCAGACTAGAGAGCGACTTCACGTGGCACAAGACAGACAAGCACTGGGCCGACAGTCACGAAAGACCTTTAGAGTTCGAGATATAGATTTTCCTTATTATGGATACGTTAATACTTATAGGTTACGTAACAATAATCCTGTTTGGTTCTAGGTCGGCGAACTGGTGTTCTTAAAGATATTTTCGACACATAGCACGATACATTTTGATAGAGGTGGTAAGCTCAGCCCAAGGTTCATTGGGCCATTCGGTATCCTGAAGAGGATCGGTGTAGTGGCATACCGATTGGCCTTGTTGCCTGCATGGGAAGGAGTGCATAATGTATTCCACATGTCACAGCTGCAACGATATGTGACAGTCCCCAGCCATGTGTTAGATCACTTGAAGATCGATGTGGGATCGAGCCTTACCTAACAAGAGCAGCCTGTGGAAATTTTTGACCATAGAGAGAATATGCTGCAGAATCAGACGATTTTCTTGGTTCGTGTCGCATGGAGACATCACTCTCTGGACGAGTCTACCTTGGAAAGAGAAGACGAGAGTCGCGAGCGATACTGTTACCTTTTAGAGCCATGAGGTATATTTCCATCTTTTTTCTATCTTTAAATTTGAAGGACAAAATTTTTCTAAGGAGGGTAGATTTGTAAACCCTAGGACCAAATTTAAAATCATTTAGTGTAAATTTTCATTTCTTAAAATATTAATATGTAAATATTAGCTTAGATAACATAAGAAAAGGGGGGGTTTATAGAAAAAACCCAAATGTCTAAGGGCTTTAGTGCAAATAGGGATATTCAAGTTTGCTGCCTTAGCCGACTACTTAAATCTCTTGTATTCAAACTCGATCTCCTCTAATCCTCTTAGGATTAGAACCAATCAAAATCTGTGTATGTAAATATAGGATAAGAGGCAGCCAATCCTTTTCCATCTACAAATCCTAAAATACCTACTTCTTCCTATCGCAAGAGCACTCGAGTAAGGGCCAAGACGATTAAAAGAGTAATCGAGCCTCGTACCCGACTCTCATAGGTAACCTTCCTTCCTTAAAACTTTGTAAATTTTTGCCATTAACAAGAAATTACGATAAGATCGGTGTGTGTTCGATGAAATACCTAAGAGAAGATAGAATATTCATATTGGTTAAATCATTAGGAATCTGTATATCGACAGGATGGTTAGGTGTATGTGTGGTCAAGAAACTGCCCTTCATGTCGGCAGATGCAAATGCTGTCTGACCCATGGGTAGGTTCTGGGTTTGAGTGGTACAGCAGTTGAGGAGGATACTACAACAACTATATCCAGTGCAACCAATGCGCATATGTAGGTAAAAATTTGGCTGTGCAAGTAACGACTGTAGATGTTTGCATATCAAGGGGTACAAGAAATACTACAGTTCTGTGCAAGATGCATGGGTGTACGTGTTCTTGTGTAGGGAAATCCGATGGGCAGGATATACCTATCAGGTCCTGTGCAAAATCCTGGTATCTGGGTATGTGTAGGATTAAAAAGGTAAAGAAAACTGCAGTCTCCATACGTATTTGTAGGAGTCTCAGAGAACCTGCAGATGGCCAGGAGTATGTCTAATGTTCAAGACACTTACAGATGTACTTGTGTGTATCCAACATTCGAGATATGTGCAGATACACATGAGTATGTAGGTACATCAAAGTAACACAATTGGGAAGTTCTATAGGCACTAATAGGTATAGGGTGTAATATAAAGTAGGTAATACGCCGCAGTAGCACATTGGGCAGTGGTGTATAGGTAGCAAGGAACCTTGAAGAGGGCGTTCCTGCAGGGTTCAAGTGCAGTTGCATATTGCTACCTGTGCAAAAAATAGAAAACTGCAACATGTTACAGCAGTATGCTAAGCATAAATTTGGGATATTGTACCAACATGTGATAGGATAAACAAAGTATCATGTTTTTAGGAAGACCTACTACCAAGTGAGCAGTCCATAGCAACAGTGAACTGCTTGATCTAGAATGCAGATGTGGGATTCATCCAACAAGCTTAGTATCTAGATGAGCTTAGATTATAGGAAACTATAGAAATATAGTAGAGAGTATACATGTGTTAACGTCAGTAATAGGGAATAATATTGTGCCTACTATAAGAAGCAGAAGTAGAAAGAACAGTAGGCTACAGGGCATAGGGGGTAAGGATGTAGGTGTGTATCAAGGGTTAGGACAGGCAGGTGTAGGTACCATGGATGCAAGGAAGGACAATAGTCTGCATGTATATAGGGGTATATCACATATATGTGAAATTGAAGGGCATGTGTTATACCAGGTGATTGCTTAGGGGTTGTTTTAGTTACCTACAAAGGTGTACATGACCACAACAAATATAGTGTATTTGGGTAGTATAAGTATTTTTTGGATGTCAACAAGTCACTTGGGTGTCTAGGTGCACTGGTAGGAACATGGGGTACACATGGACCCATGTTACAATAAAGCAACTGACTCTTACAGTAGGAAACAAAGTAGCGCAAGTAGAAAATAGGTAATGGGTTGTGTGTGTGTCAAGGTCACTAACAGCAGTAGTATAAGTACAAGAGGGCAGTGCACCCCTATGTGCGAGAAAACTGTGTAGGTGTTTGTATCATAGGATATACAATTGGGTGTAAGGGATAGGGCAGTAATAGGTATCAGCAAGGGTAACAGGATAATGGGTGATTACCATCGGTGACCACTTAGTTATCTGGTAAAATACAAGTATAGGTTCAATATACCAAGTAGGTAATAATAAACCAAATGTTCTACCCACCTAGTTGAGATACATGTACATTTATAAATGGTCTAGAAGTCTAACAAGTGATAAGATAGGTTGTGATTGTTCTAAGTTACTTATTGACATTATATATATATATATATATATATATATATATATATATATATATATATATATATATTCATACAACATGTTACTTGGACTTGGACGAGGTACAGGACCCGTAACAGCAGCTCAGGACACCAGGCGAGTACATTTCTTGTTTGTTTTCAATATTATTAATTATTATATTACATTGTATAGTTATATGATACTTGATTCTTGACACGCTCGTTACACGATTTCATATCATGGATTGTTTTTCATATCATGCCATCTTTCATGTATGTTGTATCGGGACGGGGAAGTACTAAATAGATGTATGATCAGACCTTAGACCTTGCTTTATTTTTATGCACTGTAGACCTTGAAGATGCAAATCCTATGTAGACCTTGCGGTGTAACTATCCCTGACCGATCACATATCGAAAAGAGTACTTCAACACACTTAGATAGTTGTGTTTTCCTATTTCACTCTTTACATGCTCTCATATGTTTCCTGTCTATTATTCATCATGTTTTCCTATTATATTTACCTTGATATCTCATCAAGTATTTTATGACTAACCTTTGTTTTATAGTCGTTATCATATACTTGAAACTTCACTCAATGAATTGTACTCATTCCATCCTAACTGGATAAACATTTTAGGTGACTATGATGAGTACGGATGCCCTACTCATTATGGTCCATATGAAAAAAAATGTACCCGAGCCTGACCTTACATCACAGGAGGAGTTTGCAGCCCTTGACCCAGCTACCAATTCTTAGTTAGATTAGATTTAGTTTTGAGGTCGGATGTCTCCGGATGTAGTGACTTTTGTTATTTGACATTTGATTGGATTTTGACATGTAATTTTCTGGAGTTTATTTAGTTTGTGGATTTATGACTATTCATTCTTCTCTTTATATTATATCGTGCGATTCTTGTTAGAGCTGTGATTGAGTATTAGATTTGGTTGTGTTATTGTCCGCTCAAGTGGAGTTGAATATATTATGTGGGTTGTTCATCATATTATGATTATATATCGTTCGACACTGTGGCGCAGGCTAGCGTGCCCACGATTCATGTCCAAATTCTGGATGCGGGTCGTGACACCCATCCCTATAGTGACAGTGTTCCGGAGTGATATGGTTAGGGTGAGTTTTAACTCTTAACAAGTCCAAGCATGATATGCAGGATTGACTCCTATCACCAACCCTCGAGGACTTACCTATGTGAGAGGTCATGAAGGCTGCGACTATAGGACAGGGCGATCCTAAACAACTCTCATGAATGTGGAAAAGTGCGCATGGCCAATCTAACATGCCACCCGATAGACCCAAGTACCTCTAACGTACTATGTGTGCTATTTTCTAAATGTGGTTCAAGAAGTCTAATTTAAGGCATAGTCCATCAAGCACTTCTTCAGATAAAGACAATAGTCACTAAGTGGGATTCAAGGCTGTATTCCATCTCATCTATGCATAGTATATGACTGCCCAGATTCTTCTCTACTTTTTCTACTATTACTTTGGCAATTGACCTTTTAGGGGTGGAATTGTTGGCTCTGTGTATGTCTTTGTGCTCACATACAATAGAAAAAGCTCATGTTACTATCTTATAGTCCCTCATCGGCTAGGTTTGGAGACTTGGTTGAGCATATATTGCTTTACTTCTCATTGCCTCTTTGAAGTATTATGTGGGAGCCCTATGGGCCACACACGCGTACTGCCGCCGCCGCCCGTCCCGGCTCGGTTCGGTTCGGTTTGGCGTACGTAACGGATGTGGGTACGTGCCCACATATGTGAGCGCTGAATGTCGATTCGGTTTCCTCTTCGGGTTCAAGCTGAGACCCTAAAAATCTTTTTGCTCCTCTTTAATTTTTTAACCGTTTGTAATCCATTAAATTTGAAACATTTTGACACACTTATTTCTGTCCAGGTTCAATGAAACATGTTTTTTTTTCATTGTTTTTTAACTTTGTAACATCCATTTTTAGTTGTACTTTATTAGTTGGTTAATTGGAATAACTCTCATGTCATTTAGAAAATGCCTATAAAATGAACCGTTGCTTCTCCTCTCAAAACACATTGGAAAAAACTTTATGCAAACTCTCTCTAAAAAAATTCCTATTGTTCTTCATCTTCTCATGTTGTTCTTCATCTTTGCTCTGGGCAGAGCTAAGTCAGGGTCGCTCTCTCTACGTTGTGTGAGACAAGGAGATACCGGTAGAGCGAAGATTTTACCACTATGAGCATTCGGACAAAGTCTGCACATAGACCCGGATTAACTCTTAGGGCAGTACTACATGCGCGACTTTTTCGGAGGCCGGTAACCTTTTTTTTGTTTATTTTTGTTGGGAACGAAGCGCGAAAATCGTTCCCCCAAACCAGAAAGTCCTGCGAGAGAACCGAGCAAAAGCACATAAACCAAAAACGCCAAACACAATCGCAGACACAAAGATTTTTGACGTGAAAAACCCTTGCGGGAAAAACCACGGGACGATCGGAGTCCAGCCCTGAAGAACCTCCACTAATGGAATAAAGAGAATACACCCTCTACAAGCTCCTCCCGATCCAACATACGGATCACCACAACTCACTTGAAAGAAGAAATTTTTTGATGGCGGACTCCGAAGAACAAGAGATGCCGAAAAATTATTCGAAGCAATCTCTCCTTCACAATAGTCCTTAATCCTCTCTCTCTATCAAAGATTGTAAAGCACTCTTTTGTTTTGAGATTATTTTACAACTAGCATGCATCACCCTTTTATAAGCCCTTGGTAACCCATACATGGAAGGCCAATATATATGGAAACTTCCAATATAAATCAATCATATATTTAATGGAAATCCAATCATAATTAGCTTACCATAATTGGAAACCCAATAATATGGAAAGCTACTATATGAAGGGTCCGATCATAAATATATAATCAAAGTAAATATGGAAATCCAATCATATATTTCCTTCCATATGTGTACCAAAATAAAATCCATGCACTCCCCAAGCTTCTCCGACACACGGATGGCGCTCGTCGCTCTCCGGGGTATTATCCACATAGGTGGAAATCCCACCCACTCCAACAAATCTCTCCCTTCACAACTATGTGGAGGAGGTCGTCATCCCGACGATCTGCCTACAGTACTCAAACTTTTCCCTCGGAAGAACCTTCGTGAGTATGTCAACTCCATTGTCATCAGTATGAACCTTCTCAAGCGCCGCATCCTTCTTCTCAACCATATCCCGTATCCAATGATACCTAGTCTCGATGTGCTTGGACCGACTATGAAATGTCTAGTTTTTCACAAGGTGAATAGCACTTTGACTATCGCAAAGCAAAGTATACTGCTCTTACTTTAGTCCTATTTCCTGCAGCAGCTTTTCATCCACAGCAACTTCTTGCAAGCCTCTGTCACCGCAATGTACTCTGCCTCTGTCGTCGACAAGGCAACACACTTCTGCAACCGCGACTGCCACGATACCGCTCCTCCAGCAAACATCATCACATAGCCCGAAGTCGATCGCCTCGTGCCTACATCTACAGCCATATCAGCGTCAGTATACCCAACCAGCTTCGGCTCGTCACCACCAAAAGAAAGTCTCCAATCGGCAGTGCCCTGAAGGTATCGTAGAATCCACTTGACTGCACTCCAATATATCCTTCTAGGATTTGAAAGGTACCTGCTAACTGTGCCAACTACATGAGCGATGTCTGGCCTCGTACACACCATAGCATACATAAGACTTCCCACAGCTGAGGCATATGGAACCCGCTCCATATCATCATTTTCGTCCTCGGTAGATGGACACTGCTCCTCAGTAAGCTCAAGGCATATGGAACCCGCTCCATATCATCCTTTTCGTCCTCGGTAGATGGACACTGCTCCTCAGTAAGCTTAAAGTGAGCCGCAAGGGGGCAACTCACTTTCTTTGACCCGTCCATACCGGAACGCTGAAGTACCCGGTGAATGTACTTCTTTTGGAACAAATGTAGAAGCTTGGACTCTCTCTCTCGGCTGATCTCTATCCCAAGAATAGTCTTCGCGGCGCCCAAATCCTTCATAGAGAAGGCTGCGCCAAGTTGGCGCTTCAACTCCGCTATCCTAGTGGCATTCCGACCCACTAATAGCATATCATCTACATAGAGCAATAAAATAATGAAATCATCCTCGGCAAAATACCTCACAAATGCATAATGGTCCGACGTCGTCCGTGCATAACCATGCTCCCCCATAAACGACTCAAACTTTCTGTACCACTGCCTCGGAGCCTGCTTCAGACCATACAAGCTCTTTCTCAACCGGCAGACCAAATGTGACTTGCCCTTCTCACAGAATCCCTCTGGCTGCTCCATGTACAACTCCTCCTCAAGATCACCGTGGAGGAATGCCGTCTTCACGTCCATCTGCTCGACCTCCAAGTCGAGACTGGCTGCTAATGCTAGCACCACCCGAATAGACGAATGCTTGACGACAGGCGAAAATATCTCATCATAATCCACGCCTTTCTGCTGACCGTAACCTTTGACTACCAGCCTCGCTTTGTATCGAGGGCGAGTAGCATCATCCGTCTGCTTCACTCTAAACACCCATCGATTCTTCAAAGCCTTCTTGCCCTTTGGCAACCGCACTAGCTCATAAGTGGAATTAGTGTGCAAGGAACTCATCTCCTCATGCATGGCCTCCATCCCCTCCTGCCTGTATTCGTCTTCCATAGCCTCTGTAAAGCTTTCGGGCTCTCCCCCGTCATTCAATAGCACATACTCATCCGGTGAGTATCTCGTAGATGGTTGACGATCTCTGTCGCTCCTTCTCAGTGGAGCCACTGGTGCTGGCTGTATACCAACAGCCTCCTCCCCTTCAGAAACTGCCTCCCCGGCATGCTCATCCTCCTGATGAACACCATGACCACCATCAGTAGGCTGATGATCAAGGTTGGGAGCAACTCCATGTACTGGCTCCCCCATAATGGGATCCTCTGCGATGTCCTCTGGAAACTGCTCGAAGCGAAATGACTCTAAATCAAGCAATTCCTCAGCCTCAGAAGGCGTCTCGAAATCCTGAGTGTTGGTCATGGTCTGATCCTCGACGAACACCACGTCCCTGCTTCTGTAGAGCTTTCTTCCCACCGGGTCGTAGAGTCTATAGCCAAACTCATCCCGACCGTAGCAGACAAAGACGCATCGCCTCGTCTTCGACTCAAATTTGGTCCTCTCGTCCTTCGGTACATGCACGAAGGCCTTACAGCCAAACACTCGCAGGTGATTGTATGACGGCTCTTTGTCGTACCATACTTTGTCAGGCACATCACCCTGCAAAGAAGCACTAGGAGACAAATTAATAACATAAGCGGCTGTGAGAAGATCCTCACCCCAATAACTGTCCGGCAAGTTTGCTTCTGACAGCAAACACCGCACCCTCTCCATCAGTGTCCTGTTCATGCGCTCCGCTACACCATTGAGCTGAGGTGTCTTTGGCGGAGTCTTTTGGTGTCGTATCCCCTGCTCTCTGCAATAAGCATTAAAGGGACTGATGTATTCGCCGTCATTGTCGGACCGAACACACAATAACTTCTTGTCCGTCTCTCTTTCAACAGAGGCCTAAAACTCTTTGAAAGTAGGCAGCACCTGATCCTTGGTCTTTAAGGCATATACCCAAACCTTCCTGGAACAGTCATTAATAAAAGTTACAAAGCAAGAAGCACCACCAATAGATTTTACCTTCATAGGACCGCAGACATCCGAGTGAATCAACTCGAGCAACGCCGGCTTCCTTGAACTTGGGTGACTTTGGAAAGACACCATATTTTGCTTCCCAGCTAAGCAGTGCGTGCACTTCTCCAACTTTGTAGACTTGAGCCCTGGAATCACTTTCCTATTCACCAAGTAGCTCATCCCCTTCTCGCTGATATGGTCGAGCTGCCTGTGCCACAACTCGGTAGACGCATCACTGACTGCATTCACCTCCTGTGCCCCCTGTGCGCTCCCCTCCATATAGTAGAGACCGGACTTCTTACTTCCTCTGGCAATCACCATCGAACCTCTGGAGAGCTTCCACTGACTATTTCCGAAGAGACTGAAGAATCCCTCATCATCCAACCTTCCAACTGACACCAGGTTGAAATGGATATCAGGGACATGACGAACATCTTTGAGAACAAGAACTGCACCTGTCTTCGTCCTCAAATGCACATCTCCAACGGCAACCGCCTTTGACACATCTCCATTGCCCATCTTCAACACTCCACAGTCGCCTGTCGTGTAAGTGGCAAATAGTGCCCTGTTATGAGATACATGCGCTGAAGTCCCTAAGTCCACCAGCCAAGAATTGTCATCGCAGGCGAGGTTTGTGATAACCTCATCACCTACGACGATTACATCGCCTCCATGTATCGAAGCCGCCGCTCTAGTGTTCTCATCTTGCTTCCCCTTGTCGCCCTTCTTCTCTCTCTTCCAAGCGAAACAGTTCCGCTTGATGTGGCCCTTCTTGCCAAAATGGTAACACTCCGAGTCCTCGTACCGACCCTTGGACTTCCCCCTGCTCTTATCTATGCCACCACTTGGACCCCTGCTTTTGCCCCTTCCGCGGCTCTCCGAAACTAGTGCCTCTGAGTGATGGGATGTGGATGAAATACCCTGAGAACGTCTTCGCATCTCTTCATTCAGTACCCCGCTCTTGGCAAACTCCAGACTGACCATGCCTTCCGGAGCAGAAGCGATCATAGATACTCGTACGGTCTCCCACGAGTCTGGCAATGTACATAGCAACCAAAGTCCTTGAACCTCGTCATCGAACTTGACTCCCATCGAGGATAGCTGGTCCACCACGCCCTGGAACTCACTCAAGTGATCCGTAATGGATGCACCATCTTTGTACCGCAGACCCATCATCGTCCGGATCAGGAACAATTTGTTTACCCCGATCTTTTTCGCGTACAAAGATTCCAGCTTCTCCCACAACGTCTTCACATGCTCAATATTGGCAACGTGGTTGTACACGTTCTCGTCAACGAACTGCCGCATGTACCCACACACCTGTATATGCTCGAAGTTCCAGTCCTCATCGGATTTGTCACTGGGCTTCTCGGATGCAAATACTGGAAGATGCAGCTTCTTGACGAACAGCAAATCCTTCATCTTGCTCCGCCAATAATGGTAGTTGGTACCGTTCAGGTTCACCATGCGCACCGGCTTCGCGTCCATCTCTGCTTCCTGGTTTGACTGTCAACTCCTGACACTTCTTTGAACCCAAAGCTCTGATACCACTCTGTTGGGAACGAAGCGCGAAAATCGTTCCCCCAAACCAGAAAATCCTGCGAAAGAACCGAGCAAAAGCACACAAACCAAAAACGCCAAACACAATCGCAGACACAAAGATTTTTGACGTAGAAAACCCTTACGGGAAAAATCACGGGACGATCGGAGTCCAACCCTGAAGAACCTCCACTAATGGAATAAAGAGAATACACCCTCTACAAGCTCCTCCCGATCCAACATACGGATCACCACAACTCACTTGAAAGAAGAATTTTTTTGATTGTGGACTCCGAAGAACAAGAGATGCCGAAAAATTATTCGAAGCAATCTCTCCTTCGCAATAGTCCTTAATTCTCTCTCTCTCAAAGATTGCAAAGCACTCTTTTGTTTTGAGATTATTTTACAACTAGCATGCATCACCCTTTTATAAGCCCTTGGTAACCCATACATGGAAAGCCAATATATATGGAAACTTCCAATATAAATCAATCATATATTTAATGGAAATCCAATCATAATTAGCTTACCATAATTGGAAACCCAATAATATGGAAAGCTACTATATGAAGGGTCCAATCATAAATATATAATCAAAGTAAATATGGAAATCCAATCATATATTTCCTTACCATATATGTACCAAAATAAAATCCATGCACTCCTCAAGCTTCTCCGACACACGGATGGCGCTCGTCGCTCTCCGGGGTATTCTCCACATAGGTGGGAACCACACCCACTCCAACAATTTTGTTTGCAGATTTCAAAGGAAGAAAAGGGGAATAATTTCTAACACAAACTTAGACTAAACATTAACAAGACATTCTGAAATAGTTTTTCTATAATCGAGGTTAAACCAACCCGAATAAACATCAAACACATACTAAGTTAGGCCGGTATATTGGACAATATATCGATCGATTTATCCCGGATACCTCCGATATGTGTACTGACAGGGTTTATTTTTATACAGATCAGTAACAATATGGTCCCCTTTGAAAAATAGTATACTACGTAATATGACCGATATCCTAAACAAAGATTCCAAGGAACAACATACTATCAGCTCCTTGTAATAGGACTATATTCGAAGAAAACATGTATTAAGAAGAAATTGAACAAGAAAGCAGTACAAAAACAGTTCCACAATCTTGAATTTTTTACCTCTACTAGAATAGATAAGCAAGGGTTGAACTATATAGTAATGATAGCAATACACCATAAACGTTGGAGAAGCAACACTCTAAAGTTCCAAAGACGGTCAAAGGCAATCAAAATTTTCATTCATTTGAATATAGCAATAGTATGAATTAGGCCTATCTAGGACTAGGAGGGATAAATATAACGATGGGCACTGTCATGACTTTCAATTACTAGGTCTATATATGGGAAAACTATTGAAAAAAAAGTATTATAGCACAATCAAGGAACAAAAGCAGTAAAATTGACGGTTCCGTAATCATCGTCATAACTTTTTTTTTTTACTTCTATCCAAGCATAGATGAGAAATTGTTGGTCTACATCAACGATAGCAATATGGGCATGCATGAACTTGGGCAAAGAACCACACTAATGTTCCAAAGACAATAATGAATACTCAAAAACTTTAATAATTGGACTATGTCATAAATACTTCAGGTTTATATCGTTTGGGTTTTGAGATATTGAAAGTCAGATATTAGAAATAATTAAATGTTGGTCATCAATGAATATTATAATATATTTTGTATACTTAATGTCCTATCAAATTCACCTATCATATTGAAAACATTTGTTCACCTATAATATTTGATATTTTAATATATCGGAAGATACCATCCAGTATCATATTGGTCGGTATATCGAGTTTCGACCGAATATATACAGATGTGTTAGTTTAGGCCTCATATATACATATCACTATATTATGACGAGGCCATCACTACTTCGACTTGGATTTTGACAAGGCCATCACTACTTCAAGAAAATCCTTAATTATGATAACAAATTAAAGATTTTAAATAAGTAGAAATGTTTTCAGAGCTGTACCATGTATATTTTACTTACCCTTCTTTGTCATTTTCATCAAAAAAGTGACAAAATTGGACGCAAGCCATAGTCACCTTTTGAGCTCCTATACTGCAACATAGAACCCTAACTTGAAATGAGAGGAAATATGAGACAGCTAAAACAAAAGACAACCTTAAGGACATAAACATACACGACTCAAAACGAAAAAAATCTTTATATTAATTGAATAGAGTAAATGTTTCAAAATAATTTTGGAGCCTTCTACCATACAACAAGGTAGTTGAAGATCTTACATAAACTCATGAATCGCTTTGGTTATGTATATAGTAACTATTTTATCGAATTGTAGTTTTGATGCAAATGTCACTAATTTTGATATCAAAAAATTAGACGAAAACAAAACAAGAGTTAGATAAGTATCAAGTTTATAGAGAAACAACATTTTAGGAATAAAACCATCGTATGTTTAAAAGACAAAAGAATCAACAGGGAAACCAAATCAAAGGCTTTTGAGACTAGGTTCTTAAGAGACTCTTCGAAGAACTTTTTAGATTTAAGATATAGACTTAGGCATGGATAATAAAGACTAAGAGAATAGGTATAAGAATCTTGCAAGTGACATGGGATAAACTCCAATGTAAGTTTTGTGTATGCTTGAACAAAAAAATTGGCTTAAAGTATTCAAGTAAAAGAGTACTAACGCTATGCTCAGTATGTCAGGGTGCACATTGTATTCTTTGTCGTACATAATGGAACAATTCCTTGGGGCAGATCAGCCTACAAAATAAGAAAGGCATATGAAAAACTACTTAGTTTGAAGTGAATGATTAAACACGAACAACATCAATAACAAGTAATAACAACATCGAATATCTCAAACAAAAAGAGAGTATTAGCAAAAGTAAACGACTATGTCAAGGAACTGCTCAATGATGATCAACTTGGCTCCACGATACTCGAAGAGGAAGAGGAAGAGGAAGAGTGTGTACCAGATTAGCTGGAGGAGGATCCATACATGCCTTTGAGCCAAGGAATGTGGAGAGGGAGGAGAGGGTGTTAGGGAGTGTGGAGAATGTGATGGTCAATTCGAGGAGGGACGGGACCAGAGGGAGAGGAGGGAGTCGGCGACGAGAAAGAGAAAAGGGAGGAGAGAATGAATTAGGGGAGTATTTTCTAGGACTCGATCGGGGATGGGAAATGAGGAATGAAAATCTCCAACACTTTGCATATCATATGAAATGCACGTGATGCAATTTTTTTAATTTTATTTTAATTTTATTAAATTTTGTACTGGTTATATGTGTTACAAAAAAAATATTATGTGTTACTAAAATTAAAATACTGTTGTAACTCATATGGCTTCTCACCTTTCATCTCCTTGTAACCTACA
Source organism: Iris pallida (assembly GCA_029216955.1). Classification (NCBI taxonomy): domain Eukaryota; kingdom Viridiplantae; phylum Streptophyta; class Magnoliopsida; order Asparagales; family Iridaceae; genus Iris; species Iris pallida. Next base: position 34,862,621 of record JANAVB010023800.1, on the reverse strand, counting down.
TGACCTTTGGCCCTTCATTTCTTCATAACCCCCCAACCTCTCTCCCTATATAAAGAGAGGTAGGGATAGCTTGTAAGATACACTTGAGTGGTTGATAATATACGAGAAAGCTTCGTCTCCGTGTGTTTGAGCTTTTGCCTTACGACACGTTATCAGCACTTTGCTCGTGCAACGCCGGAGACCCAACGTACCGATCGTTTTCTCACTTTCTTCCACCGTAAGGTAAGAAAGGTAAAAATTTTGTTATGTCTAGTAGGAGTTAGCATTGCCTTACGACAGATACAGTGATATAGGGAGGACATTTTATTTGTCCTCGAATATTTTCAAAAAAAAAAAACTTGAAAAATTTGAAAAATGGTTTTGGCTACATAAACAAATTCTGGCACCGCCAAATTTGGGCCTTCCAAAAAAAAAACCTTTTTGGTTAATAATTTTTCAAAGGCAACGCTCATTTTGAGCACGCAGTAAATTGTCACATATTTTGCACAGTTCGCAAATAGCGTGAATTTCTTGAAAAATCTTATTTATTCTTACATTTGACAAAAAATTTACGAAGTCTCTCCGAATAGGCTCACCTATTTGGGTATGATGTCAGAAAGAACTTGGGGCTTGGTTCTTAAGAGGTCCCCGGTGACCCTCCTCCCTCATTTTCCCGCCTGGTCATATTCACGTAGAGCTACTGAAAGGGGTTGACCGAATATTATTTTTTGCTCAAATTATATTTATAATTATGCATTTTTGCAAGAAACATATTGACCTCTCTATATCGGCCCGTCGATCGATATAAGATAATTTTTAAACAAAAATCGTTTTTTCAAAACCGTTGTTTTTTATTTACGATTGTTTGTTGTTGCTTATACAAACCAAATCCATATAAACCTGTCATTTTATATGTTGACTGATCAAGATTTTTTTCTCCTATTGTAGAAAAATGTCGATCAAGATTGATTTTCCTATCCTTGAAGCCTCTGGCAAGAACTACTTGGACTGGACGCAAGACATCCAGAACCATCTAGATGCGCAGGGCCTCTTGGACGTCATCTATAACGAGGAAGAGCGTGAAGTGGAAGTAACTCGCTCAATGAACGCCAAAGCGATAATTCTATTCCGTAGGCATTTATCTGACGCCATGAAGTCGGAGTTCATTGAAATATCCTCGCCGAAGACGCTATGGGACTCTCTGAAAGAGCGCTTCGACCACCAGAAGACCATATGGCTACCTGAAGCACGTCATGACTGGTTGAACCTGCGCTTCCATGACTTCAAGAGTGTAACTAATTACAACAATGAAGTCTGCAGGATTTGATCACTACTCCAATACTGTGGTGAGATATTAACCGACAGTGATCTATTGGAGAAAACATACACCACATTTCCTTCTACTGACAACTTGCTCCAGAAGCAATACCGTCAGTCTAAGTTCACCAAGTTTCCCGAGCTCATCACCCAGCTTTTACTAGACGAGAAGAACAGTCTCATTTTAATGAGAAACAACAATTCTCGTCCTGCTGGAACAAAGGCAATTCCAATGCCTGATGCAAACGCTCTCCGTGGACCAAATCCACGGTGGAAACGAGACAAGGGCCAGTCGTCCCAGCCAAGGAACAGAGGCGAGTTTAAGTCTCGCCACCCAAAGCGAGGTTCTAACAAGAACCAAGGACCTTTGACTCCTAGGCAGTCTTATGGTAAGAACCAACGGGCCAGTCGTCCCAAAGCGAGAGTGGAAGGTCAAGCGCCTACTCTTTGCTACAAATGTGGTGCTTATGGTCATATGCAACGGACTTGCAGGGCGACCCCCCAAGAAGTTAATAACTATCACAAGGGGCGCCGGGCCGAAGCAAATCTGGTCAACGAGTGCGAAAATCTAAATCTTGAGACCCCCGATTTTGTAGCAGAAATGGAAGAATGAATCTCCATTTTCTCTCTATATTTGATTTAAGTCATGAAACTTTTTGGTGGTTTATATTTTCTGTTTTCTCGATAAATTAAAGTTCTATTTTGAGCACTTTCCTCAAACGTGTGACAAACTTTAATTTTTTTTACTTATAGGCATGGTCCACGGGGCAGTGGATTGTCTGATTGATAGTGGAACGACTCACACTATCTTGAGAGATAAATCATACTTTATCTCCTATACGCCTAAAGTAACCTCAGTGACAACTATTTCGGGACCCTCAACCCTTGTTCAAGGTTTTGGCAAAGCCCGTTTTTTGTTGTCCAATGGTACTCCCGTTGAAGTATCAGAGGCCTTATATTCTCCAAGGTCCAGTCGTACCTTACTGAGTTTTAAGGATATTCGAGAAAACGGATTTCATGTTAAAACTGCTCGAGAACATGGCTTCGAGTATCTTTTCATTACCTCCACTCAGTACGGCCAAAAGCGTATCTTGGAGAAGTTGAAATGTCTTTCAAGTGGTTTGTATCTCACTATGATACAACACATCGAGAGTAATCTCATCATTCGCCGAGCGCCAGTTGATGAGAGGACTTTTATGCTATGGCATGACCGGCTGGGTCATCCGGGTCATAATACGATGCTTCGCACTATGAATGCATCGCATGGGCATCCTCTTGGAGGAAAGAATTTTGTTATAAATCCGAAAAGCCTATGCCAAGCTTGTTCGATTGGGAAGACGAATCTCAAGCCACTCCATGTGAAACCTACGAGATTGGTTTCCCAATTCCTTGAGAGAATTCATGGAGATATTTGTGGACCAATCCAACCAACATGCGGACCATTTAAATACTTCATGGTTTTGGATGATGCATCGACTAGATGGTCACACGTAGTGTTGTTGTCCACCCGAAATGCAGCGTTTCCTAAACTCCTCGCCCAGATCATTAAGTTAAGGGCTCACCATCCGGATTATCCGATAAAGTCTATTAGACTTGATAATGCCGCGGAGTTTACATCGAAGACTTTCGATGACTATTGCATGACTTTGGGAATAAATCTTGAACATCCTGTTGCGTATGTTCATACCCAAAATGGCCTAGCGGAAGCTTTTATAAAGCGACTGCAAGTGATAGCGAGGACCTTGGTTATGCGCACCAAACTCCCACTATCTGCATGGGGCTATGCAATTTTACACGCTGCAAATTTGGTCCGTCTGAGGCCCATGGCCACCCAACCACTTTCCGCGTACCAGCTGGTTACTGGATGTGAGCCTGATATCTCACATTTACGCGTGTTTGAGTGCCTAGTCAATGTTCCAATTGAGCCGATAAGGCGTTCAAAATTTGGACCTCAGAAGCGATGGAGAATATATGTCAGTTATAACTCCTCGTCCATCATTCGCTATTTAGAGCCCTTGACAGGCGATCTCTTCACCGCGAGACACGCGGATTGTGACTTTGATGAGGTAATCTTTTCGTCGTTAGGAGGAGAAATGCACGCTAACGTTGATGAGGAACGACGTGAATTAGCGTGGCATGTGCCCGCTGTTGCTCATCATGATCCCCCCTCTGCACATAGTGATAAGGAAGTGCAGAGGATTGTAGGTCTGCAAGATATTGCAAATCAAATGCCAGACGCATTTAGCGACCTAGCAAAAGTCACGAGATCAATTATACCTGCTGCAAATGTGCCTGCAAGGATAGACGTCCCTGAGAGATGCCATGTTCCTGTGAAACATGTTGCTCCGGTCGAACCCGCCGAGCAAAGGACGCTGCCATCGGCTGTCCAGTCCGCCGCTATTCCCAAGAAGAAGGGAAGACCGGTTGGTTCCAAAGATGTTCCGCCCCGAAAGCGGAGAAATCTTGTTAAAAGCATTTTGCCACATGAGATCATTAAGGATCACGGCAATGTATTAGAAGAGCGCGTTCCAGATGAAACGCCTATTCCTAATCATGCCGATAACCTCGAAATATCCGTCGAGTATGCTAGCTTAGACGATATTTTGAAGCGAAACGAAACTGTCATCGATGATGTGTTCATATACTCAGTGGCCACTGACATTATGAACAATGATGACATGGAACCTCGTAGTGTTGCCGAGTGTCAACGACGAACGGACTGGTCACAATGGAAACAAGCAATCCAGGCTGAACTAGACTCCTTAGCGAAAAGAAGTGTGTTTGGACCCGTTGCTCCAACACCACCCAATGTTAAACCAGTTGGTCACAAATGGGTTTTCCTAAGGAAGCGTAATGAGAGAAATGAGATTGTGCGATACAAGGATCGCCTTGTGGCGCAAGGCTTCTCACAACGCCCTGGAATTGATTACGAGGAGACGTATTCTCCCGTAATGGACATCATAACGTTCCGCTACTTAATCAGTTTAGTAGTTTTCGAAAAACTGAATATGCAGCTCATGGATGTGGTCACAGCCTATCTCTACGGGGATCTAGACACATAGATATATATGAAAGTCCCTGAAGGACTAAAGATGCCTGAATCAAGTAGTTTTCGACCATGGAACGCGTTCTCGATTAGACTGAGGCGTTCGCTATATGGATTGAAACAATCCGGACGAATGTGGTATAACCGCCTAAGCGAATACTTGATCGGTTTGGGATACGTTAATAACGAACTTTGCCCATGCGTGTTCATAAAAAAATCTACTTCAGGATACGCAATCATCGCGGTCTATGTAGATGACATGAATCTCATAGGAACCGAAAAAGACTTGTCAAAAACTGCTGATATCCTGAAGAGGGAATTCGAGATGAAGGATCTTGGGAAGACACGATTTTGCCTCGGCCTGCAGATCGAGCACCGTAAAGATAAAATTCTTGTCCATCAAGCGAACTACACCCAAAAGGTGTTGAGACGCTTTAGTCATTTTGATGTTAAGCCGTCCGCTACTCCCATGATCGTCCGCTCTAGACATTACTAAGGACCCATTCCGTCCAAAGGAGGACGACGAAGAGATATTGAGTCCTGAGTGCTCTTATCTGGGTGCAATAGGCGCTTTATTGTACTTGGCCCAATGTACTAGACCGGACATCTCGTTTGCTGTAAATTGTCGAGCTCGACACAGCACCGCGCCAACACGCCGCCATTGGAATGGCATAAAAGACATTTTCCGCTACCTTAAGGGTACTACGGACTTAGGCTTGTTCTATCCCTACGCGGTTTTGAGTGAGTCCAACGCTCTTGGCACTCGAAGCAACGCGACCCTTGTTGGCTACGCCGATACGGGATACTTATCTGATCCGCACAAGAGGCGTTCCAAATCTGGTTATGTCTTTACCATTGGGAACACGGCGATTTCTTGGAGGTCTCGCAAACAGACCTTAGTGGCTACTTCAACGAACCACTCTGAGCTACTCGCGCTCTATGAGGCGACTAGAGAGTGTGTATGACTTCGAGCTGTTATTGGCCATATTCGAAGTACATGTGATCTTCCATATGACCCAGATGAACCTGTTGTCGTCTATGAGGACAATACCGCTGTTATTGATCAAGCGAAACATGGTTACATCAAAGGGGATGCTACCAAGCACATATCGCCCAAGTTGTTCTTTACACATGAACAACAAGCGCTTCAGAAGATTGAAGTACAACACATTGGATCGGAGAATAACCGTACAGACTTGTTCACCAAGTCATTGCCAAAACACTTGTTCCAGAAACATGTCAGAGCGATTGGACTTAGAAAGCTTTCAGAGCTAGCCTAAGTGAAACATGTTTCCCGCACCCTGTTGTGTGCATGTGAGGGGGAGCGCCCCAACGAGCGCCTCCAAACGCCCTGTTGTGCGTATATCCCGCGCCCTGTCGAGTGCGAGTGAAAAGGGGAGCATCCTGATGTATGCTTGTGTACTCTTTTTCCCTTAGACCAAGTTTTTTTCCATTGGATTTTCCTTGGCAAGGTTTTTAACGAGACACATTTCAAATCTCTTATTCACTAAGGACTATTGTGATCAGGGGGAGTATCCAGTGTATACTTCTAAACCATCGTATACTCTTTTGTCCTTCGATCAGCGGTTTTTCCCACTGGGTTTTCCCTGACAAGGTTTTGACGAGGCACCTTTGCAATGGTTAAGTTTATCCCCATCACACTGACCTGTGTGTACTATTTTGTCCTTCGACCAAAGTTTTTTTTTCTACTGGGTTTTCTTTGGCAATGTTTTGACGAGGCACAAGTAGAGGGTCAAACTTGAAGATGCAAGCTACAGACAGACGAAGAAACTCAGAGATGTTTACAAGCAGAATTTCTGGAGAGCCAAGGGGGAGTGTTGTAACTCATATGGCTTCTCACCTTTCATCTCCTTGTAACCTACATGACCTTTGGCCCTTCATTTCTTCATAACCCCCCAACCTCTCTCCCTATATAAAGAGAGGTAGGGATAGCTTGTAAGATACACTTGAGTGGTTGATAATATACGAGAAAGCTTCGTCTCCGTGTGTTTGAGCTTTTGCCTTACGACAAATACTTTTTTTGCTATTAATACTTTTAAATTAGTTACAGTTGTTTACCGTTGGTAATTTGTAACGGCAAAAATTGTTAGTAATTAAAAAAATTAAGTTGAAAAATCCTTATTTTGGTGTACTGACACCAATCTTATTTTTAACCTTAACAAAATAAACATACTAAGAATATTAGGGGAATAAGCTCATGGAAGAAGCTTCGAATCTTACGATGGAGGCAGTGGCATGCATGAGTGAGAGAGAGCCCAGTGTGTGTGTGTGTGTGTGTGTGTGAGAGAGAGAGAGAGAGAGAACCTAGTGCGCGCGTACGAGATAGAATCTAGCGCACGAGAGAGGAAACCATGTCGGCACAAGAAAGAACCCTAAATACTTTGTTAGGGATTTTTTTGAGGGTTTTGTTTGATTTTTTAAGGTTATTTTTAATTAAAAATTACAAAATAATATTTTCCTACATATAGTATCTTTCTGCGACATGTGGTACATGTCGCTGCGTCGAACATAATGTATCTTTCTGCGACATATGGATGTCGCAAAATATAGAGGATTTTTGGCGGGACCGATATTTTGTTTTCCTCTAGTGAATTTGTGTGGATTCTACGACGTACTAAAACTCATGTCGTCAATACATGTAAAAAATAGTTTTTGGAGACATAAAAGACCATATGTTGCTAAAATATTTTGCTAAAAATATAATTTATTGTAGTGATAGGTGAAAACATGGAACCTAGCAAGTCTTCTATCCTAAGATAACAAGTAAATCAAAAACTCACGATCATCTGGTTTTAAGCATCGTAGAGAGATGGTGGAGGAGTACATAACTAGGTAAACTCTTTGACAGTAATTGGTCATGCTTTAGAGACAGGGTTTGTGGGGGTCAATGTTAAAAAGTTGGGTACTAAAATATGGGATCTAGTGGACTGTTATGAAGAAGATGTCCTCAATGCTTCTTATGATTATCTTATTGGGAAATCGTGGTGATGCTAAACGGTTTTTTAGCTAGGTTTGCCTCTAGCACAACACAGCAAATGGTTGGAGGCTTTCAAATCCAGGATGTTGACCCCGCGAAATCAGGACTAGTTCTACCTAAAGAAGTTTATATCCCCAACATTTTGTTCTCAATGTAGTTTAATTTGTCTGTATTTTTGTATATATATTTGTACTTTTAATTTGAAGACAGTTAATACTTAACTCTGTAATATTTATGTGCAAAAACACTTGCACTATGTGCTGCCTCAAAACTTTGGACATCTAATAGCCCTAAAATGTGTAATATTTAGGGCCAAGACTTGACTTTAATCCTCTCTGGTAGTGATATGTGTTTTAACTCATATATTTTTTGCTTTCATTCCAACTTTGGATATATTGCAGCCATAAACAGCATCATGGCTTACTATGTTGTCCTCAAGGGATGAAGTCATGGTGTCTATACAAAGTGGACCCAATGCTATTATCAACTCCATCGGTACAAAGGTGCTTGCTACTTCAACTGTAAGATAGGGAAGAAGCTTTTGGATACTTCCAAAAGCCAATATATGCAGAACCACCTATGCATACACCCGAACTACAACTTGTCCCTATGAAGACCATTAGAATGTATCACATTTGGTTTTGGGAGTAATTTTGTGTTCTTATTTTCATGTTGTATAACTTCTTCTAGAAGCAACACTATGGCCAGTGAACTTGTTCTGAAAAATATTGTAATATCTACACTTTATTTTGTTTGTAGGTATCTTGACCGTTTTGGTTTTTATTTTTGTGAACATATTTTATATCTTACTTTTCTATTGGTTGTGATGAGGAGGCAAATATGAGATATTTGGATAATTTTAAATACTAGTGAGATTGGTGGCATTCCTTTTGAAATGTGATATGTAGAAGAGGTACTTTGTTGCATTCCTTATCACATGATACGAAGGTTTAGAAGATACCATCTTTGCTAGTTTTCCATGATATAAAATCATGCATATTTTGGGCCAATATTGTCTATTTGCTTTGTTTTATTATTGATCTAGTTTTATTCTGGAATTGATGATGGTTTTATTGTTCATTGATGTTGGGTTGTAACTGACATGTTGTTGGTTTTTTGAGGTCTTATATGTCATGTTGAATACATGTTGCTGGCTGCAAAAACAATATTTCATCCAATATTAGGGATAAAAACTGAACATCTCTTTTAGCTCCCCAAAACCAAGCCATTTTTACTCCTCTTCCAAATAGTTAGACTTATGTGATTCATTTATGAGCCTGTGATGAGGCTATATGCAACCTCAATTTCTTATTTTCTTCCAGCGAGCTATCCCAAACCAACTTTTCTATTTTGGCAGTGATGAGATAGAAGCACGAGATGATATATGTTTGGAAATAGCATTATTGCTCATGTTCTTACTATGCACTCTGAGCCAAAATTATATTCTTTTTATTCTTGTTGTATTTCTTTGTTCATCAGGTTATTATTTGTGTGTGTGCGTTGAAGATTTTCTTATTTTCAGACTTGTTTGGGGCTTTTTGATTCTCACTCTTCATCGATTTTAATTTTCTGGGTTGTTTGTGACTATTTGAAATCAGATTTGAGGAAATATAGTTTGTGAAATTGTATTTGAATCGCCAAATTTATTTGTGAAGCTTGGATATGGTAGCAGGTGTTGTATGTATACAAGCACAACTTTATTTCAAAATAGGTGGTAAGATTGACCACTTTCAAATATGGTGGGCCTAATCATTATCCATCTTGGCTAGCCAAACAATGAATGTATATGAAGTGCAAATCCCAACCATTATCCAACTTGGCTATCCAAACAATAAATTTGGATTTTAATCAAATCCAATGCCAAATTTCAACTTTACCAAACATTTTTTGTATTTGAAAATGCATGAATTTGAATGAAATCCAAATCCAAATTTAAATCCAAATTCACTTGTACTTTACCAAACCGGCCTAAGACTAAAAGGGAGAAGTCGAGTACTTGAGGGCATTTGACATGTACTACATGCTCCTCGTGAGAATAAAAATAGACAAATGGGATGGTTTGATGACAAAGGTCGAAATAAACGAAGGCTTTTTCTAAGGGCACCACACCAATTACTTGGGGCTATCCCAAAATTTTTGCAAAAAATTACAAGTTTGCCATCAAAATTTTTTACAGCAAGTAGGACTGCCAACATACTGGCAGTCCTAACACATGTTAGGACTGCCAACTTACTGGCAATCCTAGGACTGCCAGCATGTTGGCAGTCCTAACATGTGTTAGGACTGCCAACAAGTTGGCAGTCCTCGGAGAAGAAGAAGCAGTCGGCAAAGTACACGATGCCGTCGAGACGGTGGCGCTCGATGTGCTGGAGGGCGGCATTCCTCTGGTGGACCCCTCTGTCCTTGACATCCGTGGAGTTGTTCTGGCAGAGCAGGTGCCTGTAAATGATGTCGGTCCGCCTCAGCAGCCCCGCCGTCTCCAAGGACACCGAGCGCCCCGTCTCCACAACGATCCAGAGGAGGGGCTGCGGGACGAGCCTCAGCGTGTGGCCCAGGCGGAGGAGGTAGTAGGCCTGCAGCGCGCGGCTGTAGGTCGGGGTGACGAAGATGAGGAGCTTGTCGGGGCGGGGGCGGGGATCGGGATCGGGATCGTCGTCTTCCCCTCTTCCCTTGGTCTCCAGTTCTACGGAGGAGACGAGGTCCTCGGGGCTGACGACGACGGTGCCTACGAAAGGAGGAGGAGGAGGAGGAGGAGGAGGAGAGAGGAGAGAGAAAAATCCTAATATTGGACTGCCCCCAAGTAATTTTCGGGACGTCCCCAGTAAAAGTTCCTCAAACCTGGATTGTCCCATAGTAAGTGATAGCCCCTAGTAATAGTGGGGGTGCCCTTAGAAAAAGCCTAAACGAACTATCCCATCCCACTCACTCAAGTGGGACATCATTCTCGACAGACGGGTGAAGAAACTTCCAAAGAATGACAACAAAAGTAGCCCCCACGGCCACCTAAGCCGCCTTATATTTTCTCTTCCCTAGCATTTGATTCTCGATACACAACCTCTCCACTTCATCGCCTCCCTACTCCTAATTATTATTACTAGCATATGTGCACGTGTCTTGCACGTATTTTAATATTTTTTAATTAGTTTAGGAAGATTCTTTAGGAAGACTAAATGGTAGTCTTCCTAATTACTAAGTTGTCCTTATTAAAATTAATGAACTATTTTTAATTAGTATAAGTATGTAAGGGTATTTTCGGAATTCAAAAGTTTCACCATCTAAATTTTCCTATTATATAGTAGAATAGATTATTATATTATTATTATTATCAAATAGTCTTTTCTATTCCTTGTCGGTCAAAATTGGAGTTGGACTTCCAATCATAGCAGTTTTCAATGAAGTTAACAGGTGAACCTACGAATCTGTCTTATTAGAGCATCTCCAACCCTATCGTGACTTTGAAAAAAAAAGTTGTTGCCACATAGGAATGACAAAATATTATTCAAAAGTTCTTCTCCAATGTAATTGTCAAGTCAATTGTGAAGCTTATGTGGCAAAAATTAAAGAAGACATTATGAAGTTGATTGTCTTGTTCTAGACAATGCACTTGACAATATCTTCTCTTCCATGTCATCATTTATGAATAAAAAAATATTAGAAAAAAGAAAGAAGATGAGTAGTTGTCTTAAAAGTTGTCTTGGAAGTTGAAAAAAATACTTTTTATTGTCTTCTCAATACTTTTGCATTGGAGAGAGTTTTTCTATCTCATTGTCTTTTGAGATATAATTTTGTCAATAAACAAGACATTGTCTTGTAGCTCATGCCACATAGGAGCCACCTAAGACTCACAACACTTAACAAGACAATAGGGTTGGAGATGCTCTTAATGTAAGCAGTAAGACAGAAAAGAAGAAAGTTTAGTATAGTAGACCTAGTTTTAATTTAGTTACTTGTTTGATAATTGGAATTAGTTTAAAAAAGGTTGTAGGACATAATTAGAACCTACTAGCAATTCTAGTCCTTCCAAATAGATTAAAAAAAATCAGAAAGTCATGAAAAGCACAATGATTTAATTCTTATCATTTATTTTTGAAAAATAAATATTCAATTTTGAACTCCTATTTTAATTATCTATACTAATATATAATATAAATACAAGTAATAATACAAATTCCCCCCCCCCCCCCCCCCCCCTCTCTCTTCTCTCTCTCTCTCTCTCTTTCTCTCTCTCTCTCTCTATATATATATATATATATATATATATATATATATATATATATATATATATATTATTTTTGAAGCAATTGGTAATTGTGGCGAACTCGCCTACACCGGGGTTCGAACTCCCGACCACTTGGGCCGCATGCATCTCTCTTAACCACTAGACTAGAGGTCATTTGCCATATATATATATATATATATATATATATATATATATATATATATATATATATATATATATATATATATTCATGTTCTTCTTTTACTAAAAATTTCACATGCAACACGTATATCCCAACCACTATTTTTTTATTATTACTATATTATTTTTAGGTACAGGTTTCAATATTATACTTTTTAATTTCTAGTAAATCAACAAAAATGTAAATTATAAATTTTTTTTTTTTGGAACCAGGTACTTTTATTAATATAACATATGTGTTACAATCCTCCTCCTGCCTACCTGGCAGTCCCCATCCCTCTTACATCTTGCTCAATGTTGTGAACTATCCCTTTGGTCACCGTGCTAGCGCCCATGAACACCATGTTGTTCCGTTTTTTCCAGATGTGCCAGACTCCTGATGCTAGCCTAGTACAAGCTTCTCGGTACCATGTGGCCCCTCGTCCTTTGTGATCTTGAATCCTCTGAATTGCTCCTTCAATATCTTCATTTGTTCCAGCTGTCAATCCCATCTTGGTCATTTGTTAGTGCCAAATGTCTCTGGACGTCGAGCATATGAAGAATATATGATCTATGGATTATGTGTCTCATTGGCACAACGGACACGTGTGATCAATAAGATGTACCCCAAATCGTTGTAGTCTATCTTTCGTCATAAGTCTTTTGAGTACAAGCTTGTATAAGCATAGCTGCATCTTGCGAGGGATCTCCGTCATCCAAACGATGTCGTCATTGTTCATTTTCTCATGTGTCACTCTGACCTTATCGTACATGGACTTGGAGATAAACCTGGCGTCCATTGTGTCCGCCCACACCCATATATCCCGTTCAGGGCCGGCCTTGAGCTGTCGGGGCCCGAGGCGAAACTTCTAAAATGGGCCTCCATACATAATGTAAAAAAAAAAAAAAAGAATAAATAAAAGAAAAGTTTGTTGTAGTCAAGATTTGAACCAACAACCTCTTAAATATAAGTCTATTATTATAACCATTACACCACAATGATTTTTGTTAAAAAAAAAAAAAAAAAGGCACATTATACATAATAGTTCTATTATAGACAGTTCCATGTTGGTGCCCCTTTCGTCAGGAGACCCTGGGCCGTCGTCCAGCCTGTCCTGGGCAGGACCGCCCTGACCCCGTCCGAGAGAATGGTCGAGCTTGCATTGTTTGATTTGCGCCGCAACCAGCCTAGCCAGGCAGTGTGCTTCCGGGACCCAACACCCTTCTCGGATAATGCAGCTAGCCCTCTCACCTCTTCTAGCTTCCTGGTCCACGTGTAAGCCGACAATTTGCAATAGGCTCTTCTGGCCTATCAATGGATCCAAGCATAGATTGGTGTTGCGACCGTCGGCAAACAATCGGACGACATGTTGTTAGATCTCTCGTCTGCATCGGAGAGTATGTTTAAAAATCACCGATTCGTTGCTGTTCTCACTACAAGAAGCAATGTGCAGCGAAAAGATATGTTTATGTCGCCAAAGCCTTTCTGCGACATATCTGGCTATGTCGTATACGTGTCGACAATCACTATGTCGCATAATCTATCCACTTTTGGCGACATCATACTTTTTATTTAAAATAACCTTTGGCAAATGGACCTTGTGTGTTGCAGAAAGTTGATATATTGGCAACATAACACATGTTCATTTGATGTCGTGAAAGCTAATGTAGACAAATATAAAATACTTCCTGCTACACAATTTGATGTCGTGAAAGCTAATTTGTATTTTTTATATTAATTTATTGTAAGAAATAATAAGTTTTTTTTTGAATATATTTTCCAACATACATATAAAAACCTTTTTTCGAAAATAACTTATAAATATTAAAATTTGTATTCAAAAAACTTGAGGACAGAGATGAACAAATTGTCGTACACACAACATGATATCCAATATAATGTCTTAAAACGTCTCTTTATAAAATAATCCAATAATATAAATATTTTAACAATTTCAAGTAGCTCATTCAAGAAGAAACGTATTGTATCCCACAATCATAGTATTGTATCCCACAATCATACGATATTCCAACTATACAACTATAATGGATATAAAAACAAAAGAATTGAATGCCTTCTTAAAAAAATAGCCTACCATATTTTTTATTTTCATTGCATATAATTTGTCCAAATAATGATAGATCTAATGATCTAATGTCTTTCCAAAAGATTGGTTTGTTGTCCATGTGATCCTGCAAACAAAAATTAAAGAAAAATAAATTATAAGTAACAAAAAATACTAAAAGAATGACAGGATCATATCATACCTATGAAGACAAAAAAAACACATATGTATTGTATTTTGTTCCACACAAAAAAAACTCAGTAAAGAAAATTTGTGTCGACACAAATATTTGCTAGTGTGTTAACTAAGTTCTGATCAACATGGGTTCATGTAAAACTACTGGAAGCACGAGTATATTAGGATGTGTATAAGCCTGTGTGCAGAGAGAAATAACTAAAACCTTTTATGGTATCCCAACATTTCCAAATTTAGTCTCTGTGTTTATATTTATACTCATTACTTGTTGGACTCTTTCTATTAGGAATTGTGTATAAACGTATAAGCCTATGTGCAGAGAGAAATATTAGTCTTATCAGCTTATATATTAGGAATTGTGTATAAGCCTGTGAGCAGAGAGAAATATTACTACAGACTGCAGTAAAATGCGATGCTTAGCTACATCTTCCTCCAAGTTCAAATCCTCCTCCTCCTCATCTAAGTCGACGTTAGAAAAGGAGAAATATTTGCAACATGAAATGGTATAATGTTATAAAATAGTTGTTCCTTCTTTTATAGGCTATGTTGTGAAGCAATTATGCAATTGGTCCGAATGAAATTACAAGGAAGATGTACATAATCTAAAAGTACCAAAAACAAAATCAAGCATCAAGGAGTTTAACAATCTTGAACAACAAGTATATGATTTCACTGTATTAGACAATAGAAACAACTTATCTTTAGAAGTAGACCATTGCAAGCCTTCTTCTGAATTGCGTCAACTATTCTATTTGGGTTAGTTACCAATAAATCATCCCTGACTATTTGGATATCAACTGAAGATTGCAGTGATGCTAAAGAACTCCAGTCATCTTGATCAATAGGATCCTCTATAGACACAAAAGGGAAGTCTCTAACGAACTCTTGGTAGAGTTCGCAAAGTGCTTGAGGAGTGAGGACATGAGCTCCATCATTTGGCTGGTTCTTAAAGTTCAGATCATCTCTCCCTCTTTCATGAGAAACTCTGAAGCTGCAACATCCGTCCCTATTTTGATCTGTGCCGGAGGATGCTCAAAATAATGAGAATAATGAAGCAAAAAAGATAAGAATGAAGAAAAAATAAGACTAATCATGTAAGATGCGGCCAAGTATCCTACATCGTGGATACCTTTCCAGTGTAACCAGCCTTGTCTATTGCATCTATAAGCAAGACCAATCCCTCCCTATCATCCTGAATATTAGGAGCAAAGCCACCTTCATCTCCAACATTGTGCATCTTGCCCGTATTTAGCCTTGATAATGCCCTTTAGAGTATGATAAAACTGTTTGAACATTCAATATAAAGAAATTAATATCCTTAGAGCATTAACCATAGACATCACATGATACAGCCATAGCTAAGACGATCAACTTGACAATCCAACAACTTGATGGGTAAATAACGACTTGAAATGAAGAACTAAAACATAAATGAAACAATAAGACAACAATAAAAATTGCTTAATGCATCTCTTCTTCTAGTACAATTATTAGTAGACAACAAAATTCAAAGAAAAGAACGCAGTAAAATTACCTTCACTGCCCATGCGAAGAGCTTCAGCAAATGAACTTGCGCCTACCGGCAATATCATAAACTCTTGCATTGCCAGATTGTTTCCAGCGTGGCTGCCACCATTTATCACATTGAAAGCTGGAACTAGCATAACAAGCTCCTTTGTTCCTGATATTTCCTATATATGTTTGTATAAAGGAATTCCTTTAGCTCCTGCACCAGCCCGGCACACACTTAGGGATACTCCAAGAATAGCATTAGCACCTAGTTTTGACTTATTTGGAGTTCCATCAGTCTCAAGCATGATTGCATCAACTTCTTCTTGGTTCCTGGTTAGGTACAAAGAAAACACACATGTCAGCAATTATGTGTAACGTCACCTAACTCAACAGATTCACAACACATCTTGAAACTCCTAAATTACTGAATTAATGCAATAAAGATGCCATTCATTTCTAGATACAACAGATTCATAACGCATTTACATTTGTATCTGTGCAATAAAGATGTCATTCCTTTTTAGATAAACAAGAACATAACTAAGGTTTCCAGTGAACATATCATCATCAAGAATAAAGCCTTTATCACAATGTTGCATCTAATCTTGTCATATTAGCAAGGAGTTGCTGCTAATGTTGGTTAGATTTACTCAGGCGTAAGGTCACGTGAGTTAACTGGTATCGGTAAGGTCACGGTGAGTTAACTAATATCAGTAAGGTCATGGTGAGTTAACTGACACTAGGGAGTGTGGGAAAGAATGTCATCCTATGGTTGGTGGTGGTAGGTCTCACTTGTTAGATGGAGAGGAATCTAAGGTATAACAGGGTACCATCACTCATATAATTATGGTATGCACCATAATTGAAACTCCTATATTTAGCAATCAACTAACTATAGTATGCTAGAATCTGTTCCCCTTTGCTGCAACACTTTGACTAAATAAACTATGAATACATTCTAGTGCAGAGTTATGATAAGTAAAATATAGAACAGTAGTTCGAATTAAGTACCTTGTCGCTAAGATTAATTGACACTCATAAATTTGAAGCATATACTTTAAATTTTCATTTGAAGACCCATCACCTAGAAACAATAAAAAAATCACAAAAGTAGGAATAAAGTAACTGAAGAGCATATACCTTGAATTTTACATTTGTTGTTCAAACCTGACCTATCACGTACTCACAATCCTCTTATGAAACGCCTTTATACGACTTGCTTCTCGGGTTAACGCCATTCTTCAACAAACTATTATAATGTGCATACATGTGACTCGTCCAATCTTTGTATCTTAGCTGGCATATATTTGTAATGGCCTGCCTCACGACTTCATCCTCATCATAATTTTTATCTCAAATTTATCCTACAAACATATACTCAATAATATGGATCATTAATAAATAATATATATAAATAAACCTAATAATTCCTCACTCCTCAATAATATGGATCATTAATAAATAATATATATAAATAAACCTAATAATATGAAGTTGTGAATAGATCCACCAATACCCGAACTCTTAGAATAATCTAATTCTTTAGGGAGTCATCGATGTCACCCAACACATGACGCCCTGAAGTGGTGCAGCATCCCGAATTTTTGGTTTGCAAGGGGAGTAACATTTTCCCCAACTGGAACCATTTTCCTTACGGGGATTGGCACTTGAAGCTTGCCGATTTTTTGTACCATTTTCTCTAATGCTTTACCATTTGTCTTACCCCGTGTATTTTTCTTCAAGTAGCCTGCCAAGTTAATTTTTTGGATTGTTGGTAAAGATCAAGATGCATAAGAATTTATCTATGGAACTCATCACCATGTATCATTCAAAGATGGAGCAATCTATTCACCATGTAGCATTCAAAGCTGGAGATGAAGCAAACATTCGTAGACTAACTTAACGTCTTCCAAGCCAGATGCAAGATGTAGAAAACACATGCAACTTTTAAGCAATGAGAAGAAATATGATATGTAAACTGATTTTGCATAACATTTAGTGTTGGAGAATGCGATGTGGTAGTCAGATTTTAGCCACTGTATCATATCAGCTAACTGCCGAAGATTTGTAGTGCTTCAATTTAGCTAACATACAATTTTGGTTCCAGCATTCACTTAAATGTCACATTTTTCCAGTAAAACCTCGAACGAAACCAAGTGCACACCATGAACCCATGCATGCTTAGCATAAGAAAATAGTATAACTTATTCGATATGCTAGGATCAAAATGGTTCATATAGACAGTCAGACTGGGTATTGATATCTTAATGGAAAACTTGATCATACAATGTGAGTTTTTATGAACAGAAGCATGCTAATATGATCATAGATTAAGATAAACTGTTCAAATCAGATATGGCTAGCACTTATTATCCAAGTGATTTAAAACTAAAAGCTGGAGAGACGGAAAAAGAAAACATATACAAACAGGAGCTCACATACTTGGGATAATTTCAAATTAAGTAAACCAAACATCCGGTCGATCAGTTAAGAAAAAACCAACCAAGTTTCATCTGCAGTCAAGCATATAATTTTACATAATAAAAAAACATAAACATGCATGATTATCCATATTTTGATACGTACGAAATTAACTTACACTACTATGCAATTTCTGCACTGGACACAGTTTCAGACACTTCGTACTAGTGCATGAATTGTTGTTTCAATGCTAATCAAAGAGTATACAACTGTGGAACTCTGCAGGCAGCAAGGTGCCATACATTTACCTGTAATAGGATTCACATTATCAGGTTTTGGAACAAGATCACATATCTCATTCTTGATAAGAGCCTTTATTTCTTTATACATGGCTTTCCTCTAGTGAACATAGATAATTGAGCCAAACACTTTGAAATGATTTACACTAGGCTTCTCACCAAACATCAACTCACAAGGTGCTTTCATGTTATTTGGGGCAATTCAATTGATTACATTGTACACATCATACCCTCTGCCCATAAGGCTTTGGGTAAATTTTTGGCATGCAACCAGCTTCTACATATCTCTATGAGATGACCGATCCTTCTTTCTGCGATACCAATCTGCTTGTTCATATGGGGTATGTGTTGTTTCATAGTTCAGTATATCGATTTTTTTATTTTTGTCATGTGATTTTACACATGCCCTACTTTTTCAATGCACCCAACAAAGTAGATGCCTACAGCCTACATAAGATTGTCGTTATGGACTTATATCAGGCCCCTAGAAACAAAAAATATATACTGCTTTTCTTCTCAACTTTTGTTGAAAAATGTAATCATTCCTTCCGACATAGTGTTGGTAGACCCATGTTTTGATAAGACTTTGGGGAAGATAAAAAAAAAGGACTGAGAATACGTGTTAATAATGGTGTGTTCCTTGGTGAGGGCACTTGATATGGGAACAAATATTATTCCCAGCTACCTAGACTCTTTCCTAATACGGGTTAATAATGGTGAGTTCCTTTGCTGCATAAGCTTAAATTACATTGTGAATAATATAGATATCCATAGCCAGCAAGTGCACCGAGTAATAGTGCATTAGCATCAGATCACTTGCAAAATTTGTATTTATTAATATGAATAGGCAAGACAAAGGGTAAGATTCTTATACAGTTTCTGTACTTGATGGTAAGTAAATCAAAGTATGATACAATATTTCAATTTCTTTGCCAAAACAATAATAAATTTGGATCAGTAAAGTAAAATAACTAGTGTGACTATATATTCAGTGTAAATTTAAAGTATGAAGATTTTCTTAAATATAAGGTATAAGTCAAATACCTTATCCAGAAGGTTTTTCGGGGTTAGGTATCTTTCCTTAATAAAAGGTTAGGTTAGTATCATTACCAGTATCTTAGTTGATTAACATATAAACAGACCAATCAGACATCATCTTAATGTTAACTTGAAGTGAATTTTTCCATTCATGGTCAGTCAGCTGAGTATGGATGAGCTCACATGGCAATCATCATCGCTTCATAGTCAATTGTTTTTCATGTGAAGTAATTCATAATAAGGGTCAAGGGGCAACCAAACTTATCTCTGGCTAGGGCAACCCAACCTCCATGCCGACCCTGGGTCATGAGTATCTCAACTAATCCAAACACCAAACACACCCAAGAAGAAGAAAATAAATCCCCTAAAAATAAATTCTTCGATACATCAATCTATGAAGAAACCAAATAGAAAATAAGTTCGGTACATAGGTAAATCTTCTATGGGTCATCTCTGGGATCTGAAAACCAAATCCTAACTAATTTGTCAATTAACAAAATAGATTGAGAGAGAGAGAACCCCTAACAAAATTGATTGAGAGAGAAACCCTAACAAAATCAAACCCTAACAAAATTGAAGCAAAGGCAATCAAGCTATGTATAGGTATAATAACACAAATCACATTCTCAACCCTAACAAAATCAACCTACCTAAGAATATTAGGTGAAGAAGCTCACGGAAGAAACTTCGAATCTCTCCGATGGAGGAGGGAAGCTCACGGTTGGAGGAGAGAAGCTCTCGACGTGCACGAGAGAGAGAAGCCAGTGCGTGTGACAGAGAACCTAATGCGCGGAGAGAGAGAACACATCAAGCGCATGCGTGAAAGAACCCTACCAGCGTGAGAGAATATTGTGCTATGAATTTTTTCTTTTAAGGGTTTCAATTGATTTTTTGACTTTCATCCCACTTATTAATATGAATTTGTACCTATGTAGGAAAATATATGATTTTTTGACTTTCATCCCACTTATTAATATGAATTTGTACTTACATCCCACTTTTTAATTTTATTTGACTTACATCCCACTTTTGTCACGAAAAATATTTTTTGTGACAAAACGAATACTTTTCGTGACAATATAAATATTTTAGTGACAAAAAGTGGGATGTAAGTCTAAAAAAATTAAAAAGTGGGATGTAAGTACAAATGCATATTAATAAGTGGGATGAAAGTCAAAAAAATATATATTTTCCTACATAGGTACATGTCGCCGAACATACGATATCTTTCTGCAACATGTGGTACATGTCACAGAATATATAGTGTAGTGTCTTTCTGCGACATGTGGATATCGTGATATGTAGAGCATTTTTGGCAGAACTGCTATTTCATTTCCCTCGAGCAAAATTTGTACGAATTCCGCGACATGCTAAAACTTATGTCGCCAATACATATAATAATTTAGCTTTTGGAGACAAAAGATTCTATGTCGCTAAAATATGTTGCTAAAAATGCAATTTCTTGTAGTGTCTGTCTGTATTCCCAAAAATTTGAGCCCCTTAGATATCGATTTTTCGTCCACTCCGCCCATAATGAATCTCCCTATATGAACCTCCACGCTAGTTTAATCTCTGCAACTTTGCATGTCAGTGTCATCGGTCGGAGGCCAACCCCCCTTCTTCTTCTGGCCGACATAGAGTATCCCAAGCGATGGCATGAATACCCTCGTGCCAAATGAAGTCCGCGCAGTGCTTTTATATCCGATGCATCGTAGTTTTGGGGAGTTGGATGGCTTGCATCCAGAAGTTGGTAGTGGAATCGAACCAATTAATTATGCCTCCAAACGATAAGCATTGTGTTTGCCAGCCCTCTATACGCTTCTATATGTATTCCACCAGCGTCCGACAGTCTTCTACTTACACGTAGTTTACCGTCAAAGGTATTCCAAAATATTTTACCGGAAGTTCTGCTCGTCTCACACCCAATATTTGTGCTCGCTCCTCCTTTTCTGAACATAGTCTATTAAAGTAGACCCGAATTTTCTCTTTATTGAGTTTCAGCCCCATATACTTGCCAAATATGTCCATTATTTTGGATACGACTCATAGTCAACTCATGTTTGGGGCCAGGAATACCAATAGATCATCGGCATATTTTAGATAGCTCACGTGTGGTTGGACAGTTCAAAAAAGACGCTAAATCTGGTTCCAAGCAACCGCTGCGTCTAGTAGATCAAGAGAAGTATTCCATTACCAGTGTGAACATGTATGGCGATAGAGGGTGTCACGTCCCAGAACCAGAATACTGGCAAGTAGGGATGGACCAGGCCAGCTACATATACCAAAGTACTCCAGTACTCCGAAACAACGTATAAGCTGTATAGATGGGGGTTACTAGTACAAACCAACAGTCAAATCCTAGGTCACATAATCCTAGATATCTTAGTCTCAAACAAGAAGTAAAGTACAAGAATATGATCATCATGCATATAAGACAGTAAAGCGTCCCAAACTATAATATATAGATGATCATGAAGCTAGTAATACAAAATAAAGAACTAGCAAGACTGAGTAATACATGATCAGCTCTAGCTGCAGTCTAGAAATATACCATCATGTCTAAGCTCGTAGGCTAAAAGTCAAGTCCAAAATATGAGCTAAACACGTGCTCGGTGGCTAAACGCCTCAAAAGAATATGTACATGAGAGAGTGGGTAAGAGAAAGAACACCCACTCAAGATCCCTGGTGCTCCGGGTGGTCACCATTGAGTGGAAGGTCCGAAAGATCCTCGGGCTCCTCAACTAAATCTGGTCAATGCAAAACCAGAGGGGTCAGACCCCCAATAGCAAGTACCACAAAGGAAGTCAAACTATGAACTGAAACTAGCATGCAATTCATAATATCTCTAAGATAAAGCAGTAAACAAGACTGGAATAATAAATTGGTACCATAGTGTATACGAAAGTAAAATCGAGAACATGTAAGGAAATAGCAAGTAAATATGTAGAATAAACTGGACATGTGAGCATGTGGTGAAGGCGAGCATGTAGTAGAAAAATAGCATGTTAAGAAAATGACAGGAAGCTAAGTACTGAAATAAGATAAACTGGACAAGACTAGACTAGACAGAAAATGGACTCCATCCATCAATCACGGCCAAGCAATGAGTACGGTTTAATACTTTAGCTAACTAGGGTTGTCACAATGCTAATTACTAACATATGCAAAATTGAGAAATTCGATCCAATTACCTGCCTTACAGACTACCCGATTGATCCAAGCCAAAAGAAAACAAATATAACAGACACACTGTAGTAAGATACATGTGTCCTAAAGAGGTGCTCCACTCGACGGTGTGCTGGAAGAGTGCTCATCATGACAGATAGCTTCAAATCCCATGTATATATATATATATATATATATATATATATATATATATATATATATATATATATATATATATATATAAGACCGGGAACAATGGGTGTAGGTAACCGAAAAATCTTACCTCCCAATGATCTAGATAATCATGCTAGTTGTATAATTCCTAATATTTTCATTTATGATACTGGGTGTGGCATTCCGCAGAATCCATCCTAGACATGAGACATGTAAGGCTAAACAAGACAAGCAAGAATGTACACTATAACAAGCCACAACAAGACATGACAATATCAAGACAAGAGTGCGCTATGACGAGTCACTATCAAGGAGCTAGACATGTACTGGAATCACGAGTGCGCCATGACATGCCACTATCAAGCAAGCTAGGAAAAGACATGTACAAGAGTGCACCACGACCGGTCACTATCAAGTAAATATGGACATGGCATAGATTATAAGGTACAACAAATCTGGGAGGACATAGCAATACCTAGTGAGTATAGAAGAACACATGAACATAAGCTAGTGTCAAGTGTATATAGGGTGTACAATCATTCATGGGTGATTAGCATATAAACTCTAATTAAAGTGAGACATGAAGATTCTTGAAGCCAAGACAAAGATCTACAACTTTCATGTTTTGAGTTTTTCAAGATTTTGGCCATAAAATAGCTAAAATGGATAAAAACAGCCATCTGCGCGGAGCACACTGTGCACACAGAAAAAACTGCCCACGACGTACAGAAAAACTGCCCACTGCGCACAGGCTGTGCACAGCGCGCAAAACATACTGTGCGCGCAGGCAAAACTGTCCACGGCACATGCTGCACGCAAGCACGACGCACAGACTGCGCACTACGCGCAAAACGCACTGTGCGCACAGGCAAAACTACCCACGGCGCACGCTGTGCACAAGCACGACGCACAGACTGCACGGTACTGTTCATCGTTCCCGCAACATCAAAGGTGTGGAAAATCCATGAACACGAAAAATAGCATAACTTTTTCATACGAAGTCGAAATCAAGCGGTTCAAAAAGCCAAAATTGGGTAGAAGGAAATTTCTCACAACATGGAACCATTAGATTTCGAAAATAACAAACTTATAGGGATCAAAACCACGAAAATAAGAAAAGTCTTAAAACTTAGATCTACAAACATGTAACCATCAAAATCAAAATCTTCAAGCTCTAAAGATGACTTAGAATCATGCAAGGAAAATAATAGAACAAACAAAATGACAGCAAATATTATTCAAGATTTGGCAAGATGTACTTGCC
Source organism: Iris pallida (assembly GCA_029216955.1). Taxonomy (NCBI): domain Eukaryota; kingdom Viridiplantae; phylum Streptophyta; class Magnoliopsida; order Asparagales; family Iridaceae; genus Iris; species Iris pallida. Next base: position 34,838,748 of record JANAVB010023800.1, on the reverse strand, counting down.
TAATAAAGCTCCAAGCCTATTCTTCTACTCCACCACCAAGAGGGGTACGAAACCACACTCTTGGCCTCAAGGCCAAGCTTTTCTATGAACTTGAGGATGAGGAATGAAAGTAAAGATGGAAGGAAGAAAGTGTGGAAAGAGGAATGAGAGAGAAAGTAGAAGGGTATATATAGAAGGGAGAATTAATCTTAACCCTTGGATGGTGATCCATGTCAAAATCTAAGTCAATCATGGCCATCCAAACAAAACCAAATATTTATTGGGTAATAGAGTTCATCCACACTATTACCAAAATATCTAAAACACTATTTACAAAAATATCTGAAATCGAAATATCTAAAATGTGGAATATCTGTCCGGGCGGTATGCCGTCATTATACACCGGTATACTTGCGGCATGCCAATCAAGAAAAAACTCTACAATTTGGAAAAATTTTAAAGTGTTCCGAAAACCAAGGAATACGAAATACAATACTAAATACGTATCCGAATATAAATACCGATACTGTGAGACGAGTCTCACAACTCTTCCCTCCTTAGAAAAATTTCGTACTCGGAATTTCCTAAAGGTAATCAAAGCAAGCTAGAAATTCAAGAAAATATGCTATCATGATCAAGATAGGAAACTCATAAATCATGAAATCCAACTAGAGTAATGTACAAGAAATATAAAAGCAATTTAAACATACAAAAATAACAACATCGTATATTCCTACAATCACACTCAAACAAAAGGTAGAATTATAGATATACGAATAAGTATACCTCACGAGTCAAACGGATACGGGTAACGAGCTCGGATATCATCCTCGCGCTCCCAAGTCGACTCGTCCGGTGAATGATGATCCCAGGAAACACGAACTAATCAGATAGTCTGGTTCTTAAGAATCTTCTCCCTCCGGTCCAAAATAGATACGGGCCTCTCCTCATATAATAGATCGGTTCCAACGACCAGCTCGGAATAATCTAGGATATGGCTCGAATTCGAAACATATCGATGCAACTAAGATACGTGAAACACGTCATGTACCTTACGTAGCAACGGTGGAAGAGCAAGACGATAAGATACATCTCCTACTCGCTCGAGAATATCGAACGGTCCAATAAATCTAGGACTAAGCTTTTTTCGTACGCCAAACCTGATAACACCACGGGTAGGCAAAATTCGAAAAAATATGTGATCGCCGACAGAGAACTCAAGATGGCGTCGATGCTGATCTGCCTAGTGACGCTGCCGATCCTGAGCTACTCTGAGATTCTCCCTGACCTGCCTAACTACTCCAACTGACTGAGCAATCAACTCTGGGCTAAGCATCTGTCTCTCTCCAATGTCATCCCAAGCTAGGATGACATGTATACCATACAAAGCCTCGAAAGGTGCCATCTGAATGCTCGCCTGGAAGCTATTGTTGTAAGAGAACTCTACCAAATGCAAGTGATCCTCCCAAGAACCACTGAAGTCAAGAGTGTACGATCGAAGCATATCCTCCAAAGTCTGAATTGTATGCTCCGACTGACCATATGTCTGAGGATGGTATGCTGAACTGAAGCTCAAACGGGTACCCAAACTCTGTTGAAGACTCCGCCAAAAATGAGAAGTGAATCTGGAATCCTGATCTGAGACTATGCTAACTAGCACCTCATGCAATCTGACAATCTGTCTCATATACAGGTCGGCCAACTGCTCTATAGACTGACCAACTCTGAAAGGTAGAAAGTATGCAACCTTCGTGAGTCGATCCACTATAACCCAAATGGCATCTCTACCAGTCGGGGTTCTAGGAAGACCAGTCACGAAGTCTATAGTAATATGATCCCACTTCTACTTCGGAATCGGCAAAGGCTGAAGAAGTCTGGTCGGTCTCTGGTGCTCAGTCTTGACCTGCTGGCAAACTAAGCATCGAGAGACAAATCGAGCTATCTTTCTCTTTATACCATTCTACCAGAAATACTGATGAATATCACGGTACATCTTTGTCCCTCCTGGATGAACGGATTACTGATAACTGTGGGCCTCTGACATAATCTTCTGTCGAATATCTTCACTCGGCACACAAAGGCGACTCCCAAATCGGAGTGTCCCATCCTCATGGATACGTAACTCTGCTCTGTGCCCTGCCACACACTCTGCTCTGAGCCGCTGAAGTCTGACATCCCTAGACTGTGCTGCTTTGATCCTCTCCACAATGGTAGACTGCATCTGCAAGCCCGCCATCATAGCTGCCTCATTAGGTGGCACTACCTCAACGTCTATCTCCTGAAGATCCTCTCAAAGATAATGCTGCTCCGTCAAGAAATAGACTCCGAGTCTCCTGCTCAAAGCGTCTGCAATGACGTTTGCCTTTCTGGGATGATACTGAAGCTCAACATTATAATCCTTCAGTAACTCTAGCCATCTCCTCTGCCACATGTTCAGATCCCTCTGGGTGAACACATCCCTCAAGTTTTTATGGTCAGTAAAAATCTCCACTCGATCACCATACAGATAATGCCTCCAGAGCTTGAGGGCAAACATAACCGCGACCAACTCAAGATCGTACGTCGGATAGGTCTTCTTCTGGTCCCGAAGCTACCGAGACGCATAAGCTATCACTCGACCGTGCTGTATAACGACACAACCAAGTCCCCGGCTTAACGCATCACAATACACTGTGAACCCACCTGGTCCGACGGGTAATGTCAGAATAGGAGCTGAAATCAAACCATGCTTGAGTTTCTCAAAAGAAACCTGATAAGCATCTGACCACTCAAAGCACACATTCTTACACGTCAGCTGTATCAAGGGTGCGAAGATCCTAGCAAAGTCTGCCACAAACCATCTTAGTAGCCTGCTAATCCCAAAAAGCTGCGCACATCTGAAGCTATACGAGGTACTGGCCAACCTTCGATAGCTTCAACCTGTAGGAACAAAATCGTAAAGCAGAATACTCTAGAAGGAGGGCGAATAGAGTAGGCAGGAGATATTGCTAATTAAAACTTGTTAGCAGTTAGATCACAGAAATAATAATAATCACAAAATAATAACTGTGAAAAAAAGAGTGATCAGAAGGCAAACGCAAACACAGAGATTTATACTGGTTTTCCTCTTGTGAGGACTAGTCCAGTCGGAAGAACTCTAGCATTCAGTTGAATCCACTATTGGAAAATCCCACAAGTTTTCATACGAAGTCCTTGCAACTTCTACAGACGCGAGCTTTAATACGAAGAACTCGACCAACTTCAGTTTTGAAGAGTGTTTCTTCAATCAAGCCTCTGATTACAATTTCTCTGAAATCTTCTAGACCGCACCGTACCGGCAAATTGACTAGAGAATTATAACTGGCTTGGGATTTGAAAATGGAATATTTTTAGAACTCTTTGGAAGAAATGTAAGCTTTTTAGAAGAGAGAAGATGAAAGTGAATGAGTGTGTTAAAATGATCAGAATTCCTCTTTATTTATAGTTTTTCCAAAGACAGAACTCTGACAGAATTCGGGCAGAATTCGGACAGAACTCTTTGTAACAAACCGCAACTGAAGGAGACCAAGTTCAAAATCTAACTTTCACATAACGTTTACCTTGGCCGAACTCTGACCGAGTTTTGTTAGGGTTTGGTCAGGTTTATTTGTGAAAAATTGTTTTTGGCTTTTTAAAAATCCTTCAGAAGCTTTTTGTAAAAGTAGATGTTTTTCAAAAACATAGGTCATTTTAAAAACGATAGGTCAGTTTTGAAAAACGATTTCGGATAGCCTATTTGCCAGTACGACTTGGTGTATAATGTATTCCTAGACTCAATAAAAAGAAAATTATATTGCGTAAGGAAATACAGTCTTGAGAGGCAAACATAGCTTCGGTCTTGAACTGAGTAGATATCCAATCTTGATCAGTGTCCAAAATGTCTTTAGTAAACATCTGAATTGTTTCGTATATCGTGACAGAGTTTGACCAATTATTAAAATCAGGTTTGACCATGACCAATGGGCCAACAATCTCCCCTATTTTGATAATTGACAAACCTTGACCGATATAACATCTTTGGTCTTTATCAATTCAAAAGTGTACCGATTGTACCGAGATATAAAATGAAAAATTGTTCATAACCTGTATTTATGAAGATGTTAGATCTTATTTTTCCCCCGTTGTCACTTAGAAAAATAATTACAAAAGAGAAAGCTCCCCCGCAATAAATGCATAAGCAACAATCAATGAAGAAACACAAAAAAAATATGTATAAATACATTCAACACAGGCATGGTATAAATATCACAGACAAAAATAAGATAAGCAGATAATAATTATCACAAGAAGTTTAAATGGAAGCATAAATAAAAATAATGCTATAATAAAAGCTGAACTGAACAAAATACGAAACTGAATAATATGATAAACTGAATAATTTTCTAAACTGAATAATAGAACATGTTCATCAAAAGTCACAAATCATATCCAAATAACTAATAAGAGTACTGATACTATCTTGGAATGTCGGAGCATTTCCAAGTAAATAAAAGACAAAATTATCAGTCTCAGACATCTCAAAAATCATCCTCGTCATCAGCTGCCGTGCCAACATGTCCAGATAGACCAGCTCCAGATGTGCCAGCTCCAGAGGTATGTGGAGTAGCACCAGAAGTACGATACCAATCGTAAGCGTTCCCTGGCTGGAACAGAGAGTGGACCGCCTCATCATCAATACGGTAACCAGATACAGAAGGTTCTCTAGGAAGAGAGCTAGCAGAATGACCCGTCTGTGCAAATCTGAGATCGATAAATGAGTTGGCAATAGCCTGGAACCGAGTCACATCACGGAATTCATGTTCCCTGGAAGTATCAACAAAGAACGTCTGCAGATCTGATAGGTGCTGATGAATACCCTCAAAGGTCATAGGGTAAGTCTGAGGAGGAACAGGTGCAGTAGGAGCAGTAGGAGCAGGTGCAGGAGGTGGAGGAGCAGTGACAATGCTGTGACGAGAAAGCTTGAGAAACTTGGGCTCAGGGTCCAGAGCACAAGTGGATAAGTCTATGTCAAAATGCTGAAAGATGCGTAGGATAAGCATCGCATAAGAGAGGTTGCGGTCTCTTCCGCGACATCTACCCATCATCTGAATGATAGTCTTAGGGGCAGAAAAAGGAATCCCCATAAGAATGTGATATAGGACAGAAAGTTCTAGGGCAAGTGACATCATCTTTTGAAGTAGATTTGGGAAGTAGAGTGGAATAGATGATGCGATATAACTCGTAGTTAAACAAGTTCAAGTTATTGGCCTTGAACTTTCCAGGACGAGCACGTGCGGGCGCATAAAGCTCATTCTTGAAACAAACAAGAGTCGTGCCCTGGGAAAAATTGAAGTCAATGATGTCATCGAGCGGGGCACCTTCATTTGGAAGACCAAGGATTTTTGCTAGCAATGCATCATTGAACTTGATATCTATCCCACCAACACGAGTCCTTACGGTAAAAGTGTCTAATACGAAGTTACAATAGAACAATCTAATGGCATTAGTAGCTATTAGGAATTGTAAGGTAACAAAATGGTGTAACCCTAATGCCTCAAAGTAGGGATGGTAATCAGGAAATACAGTCCACTTAATCGGAGAGCCGGTGCATATAGTAAAATCGGCATACCAAAGCAATGCTTGGTCATGAGTTTTGAAGTAAAACTCATCCGATACTCCATCATCCGATTGGAGCGGGGAAAAGAGGAAATCCGTTTTCGGATCAGAAGACGATGACTCTTCACTGGCATGGGTCTTCTTCCTCTTGAAAGGATTGAATCCCTTAGGCATTCTTTCCCAAAACTAGAAACCCTAAAAATTTAAATGTGGAGGAGAGAAGGAATTATACCTTCTGAGAATCAAGTATGCTGTAGAGGACGCGATTCTTCGTACGAATCTAAATTTTGGATGGAAATCTCCACGTGGATTGGAAGATATGGAGTAGAGAAAAGCTAGGATTTGGGGTGTTTCGGTTACTGCTGTGATGAGAATAGATGGGTTTAGAAGTGAAGAAGAGGAGATGGCCTCGGATTCTATTTAAAACGCATACAACACCAAACGAACTCTGGCCGAATTCGGACCGAACTTGGGCCGAATTCGCATAGGGTTCTTTTGGGTTTTAAAATTTTTTTGTGGGCCATGTCCTTTTCATCAACTCATTTCAAATATTTAATTCAAAGTTTAGTAATTTTAAATTTCAAATAATATAATTAATATTATTTTATAAATTAATATATTTTACTCAGCATCTGTTTCAGATTACCTGTAGGAGTACTGTTCCAGCTAATGGAGGTTCACCGGGGAACTCTTAAATACCGCTTCGTTTCGACTGTAGTCGTGGTGATAGACAGACTCTTTTTAGGCTTGTCTCAAAAACAGTTATTGAGTATTGAATAAATTAATTAATAAAATAAAATTAATTAATATTATTGACGTCTAAAATTCCTAATTCTCGACGTAAATAATTGAAACAATCTTCCGCTAGAGGTTTTGTGAGTATGTCAGCCAATTGATTCTCTGTGTCTATGTATACAAGGTCTATATCTCCATTTTGATGATGATCTCTAAGAAAATGATGTCAAATCTCGATATGCTTAGTACGAGAGTGACATACTGGATTCTTAGTCAAATTAATAGAACTAGTATTATCACAGAAAATGGGTATGTGTGTGAAATACAATCCATAGTCTTCTAAAGTTTGCTTTATCCACAAAATCTGTGCACAACAACGTCCTGCGGCGATATACTCAGCCTCGATTGTTGATAATGCGACAAAATTTTGCTTTTTGCTAAACCAAGAGACTAGGGCTTTTCCTAGGAAATGATATGTGCTGCTGGTACTTTTTCTATCTACTTTGCATCCGGCAAAATCAGCATCAAAATAATCGGTTAGGTCAAATGACGTAGTTTTGGGATACCATAAGCCGACAGAAGAAGTGCCTTTAAGGTATCAGAAGATACGCTTAATTGCGCACAGATGTGATTCCTTAGGATTGGCTTGAAAATATACACACAAGCAAACACTAAACATAATATCTGGTCGACTAGCAGTTAAGTACAGTATGCTACCGATCATACCTCGATACTTACGTATGTCGACGGGTTTGCCTTGTTTATCAATATCAAGCTTGGTTGAAGTCGCCATTGGAGTGCTAAGTGGATTAACTGCTTCCAGGTCAAACTTCTTTAATAGATCTTTTGTGTTCTTTGCTTGATTTATGAACGTCCCATTGTTGGTTTGTTTGATTTGCAGTCCGAAAAAGAATTTCAGCTCTTCCATCATGCTCATCTCAAACTCATTCTGCATACACTTTGAAAATTCTTCACAAAGAGATTCATCAGTAGATCTAAAAATAATATCATCTACATAGACTTGAATCAAAAGAATATTGTTATTCAAAGATTTTATAAACAATGTAATGTCAACCTTTTCCTTTGAAAAGTCGTTGTCAAGTAGAAAAGAGCTTAGACGATCGTACCAAGCACGAAGGGCTTGTTTTAAACCGTATAAGGCTTTTTTCAACTTGAAAACATAATCAAGATTTTTAAAATCAGTAAAACCTGGAGGTTGAGCTACATAAACTTCTTCTTTTATAAAACCATTCAAAAATGTGCTTTTAACATCCATTTGAAATAACTTAAAATTATGAAAACATGCAAATGCACATAACATGCGAATGGATTCTAATTTCGCAACTGGAGCATAAGTCTTATCGTAGTCGATACCTTCTTCTTGATTGTATCATTGAGCTACAAGTCAAGCCTTATTACGAGCCACTAAACCATTCTCGTTCAGTTTGTTTCGGAATACCCAATGGGTGCCAATGACTGGATGATCAATGGGCTTGGGAACAAGTTTCCAAACTTGATTTCGTTCGAATTGGTTTAATTCCTCTTGCATAGCATCTAACCAAAAATTATCACTACATGCTTCTTCAATGTTTTTGGGTTCAGGCTGTGAAATAAAAGCAACACAAGAAGCTATATCTTTATTAGAGGAACGAGTACTTACACCCTTGGTAATCTCACCAATTACCAAGTCCTTTGGATGATCTACCAATAATCTCATCTTTTTTGGCGTATCCTCAGGATTACTGGTTCCGGCTTCTTTGCTTGAAAGTTCTGCATTTTTGTATGAAGGTTTTGTAGTAGCTGTACTTGGTGTAATCACGTCTTCATTGTCATCATCGTCTGAATGCTGATTTAGTTCATCAAACTTGACATTAATTGATTCTTCGATAATCATGGTTCTCTTGTTGAAACTTTGTATCCTTTGCTTTTTACTGCATAACCTAAAAATATACCTTTATCAGCCTTTTCATCAAATTTACTCAGATTGTCTTTAGTATTAAGAATAAAGCATTTACAACCAAAAATCTTGAAATATGAAACAGTGGGTGTTCTATCAAACCATAGTTCAAAGGGAGTCTTCTTCGATATAGGTCGAATTAGAATCCTATTGAGAATATAGCACGCTGTATTGACAGCTTCAGCCCAAAAGTATCTAGGTAGATTAAACTGGTTTAACATTACTCTAGACATTTCAGATAGAGTCTTGTTCTTACGTTCCACAACTCTATTTTGTTGTAGAGTCCTAGGGCAGAAAAATTCATACAAATAATCGTGTGTGTCACAGAATTGCTTGAACTCTGCATTCTCAAATTCGCCTCCATGATCACTACGAATGCGAGTAATCATGAAACCTTTTTCATTCTGTACTTTTTTGCAAAAGGTGACGAATTTTGACAAAGCATCGTTCTTGCGTGCAAGAAAATATACCCATGTGTATCTAGAGAAATCATCTACAATGACAAATACATATAACTTACCACCTAGACTAGCTATTCTACTTGGTCCAAATAAGTTCATATGCAACAATTATAGAGGTCTAGTGGTACTTACAACATTCTTGGATTTAAAGGCGGATCGGGTAGCTTTGTTCTTTTCATATTCGCTACATACCGTATCCTTCTTGAAAGATATGTCCGGTAAGCCGCGTACCAACTTCTTTGTAGATAGTTTTGAAATTGTGTCCATGTTTGTATGACCAAGTCTCATATGCCATAGTTGACTCTCAATGCTCTTGGCCATTAAGCATCTACCTACTTTGTTAGCATCTTCTAACAGATAGAAGATATATATATTGTCTTCCCTGATACCTTCAAAGATAGTACTGTCAGTTGAACTATCAACTATAGTACATTTTTCTTTGACGAAGTTAATGCCATAACCGTGATCAGCTAAATGGCTTATGCTGAGCAGATTATGTTTTAACTCGGTAACTAGACAGACATCTTTAATCACATGATAGGGAGCCTTACCAATGTCACTGATATCGATTATGTACCCTCTTAAATTATTACCGAAGGAGACGTATCCTTCTATATTCTTCTTCGATAGTGTTGCGAATAATGAAGTATCACCGATCATGTGCCGTGAGCAACCGCTGTTGAGAATCCATTTTCTTCTAGCATGTGAAGGGTGTTCCACCTACAAAACAATTTGCAAATGAAACTCTTGGTACCCATTTCTTGTAGGGTCCTGATAAGTTAGTTTTTGGTATCCATGCATAAACATTTAAATCTACTAACTTTCTGATTCTACATGCAGAGGATATATGACCAATGAGGCCACGATAATGACATTTTGTATGTTGAGTGTTCAAAGTTGTATGAGGTGCATGATTGGTAGGTTTTGGTTTTCTAGTATAGAAAAATACATGTCTATTAGTCTTCTTGGGCATAGGTTTGGTATGGTTTGGTCTGACAGTGTTTGGTTTGGGTGTGTTTTGATGATTCGGTAATTGACACGTGTTAGAATAGGAAGCAACAACTTCAGGCCATTTTCCTAAACTAATTTCCAACTTTTCGGAGGTGTCATATAATCTAGTATAGTCAGAGGTAAGTGTTTCTATTCTGACTTGTGCACACTGGAGACTCTTTCTCTCCATAGATAGGTCTTTCTTTAGCTGGATGATAGTTTGATCTTTTTCTTCGGATAACTTAATAGTCTCGTGTAACAATAGCTTAATAGATGAAAGCTCACCAGACTCAATAGAAGAGTCATTATTTCTAACATCAGCTAATTGGTCGGTAAGTCTTTCTATCTCACCTTTGTACTCTTTGAGTACCTTTTTAGAGGTTTCATATTTACTACGCAGTTTCCTGTAGTCATTTAATAGGTCACTGAAAGCCTCTCATAGTTGCTCAAAAGTGAAATCATCATAAGGATCAAACAGAGGATAAATAATTACCTGATCGCAAGCCATCACGCATACATTTGTAGAGTCATCTGATTGTTCGTCTTCTGAATCGCTGGCTTCGCTTTCATGCCATATGCTGTATTGGCGTACTTCCTTGATGTAGATCTCTTCAGGTAGCCTTTGTCATATTTGCTGCTTTTTCTTGTTGATGATGATGTTGTTGGACAATCTTTCTTCATATGTCCTTTTTTTTTACATCCTTAGCAAATATGATCTTCCTCGTTTTTGTTTTTGTTGCTATCTTTTGTTCTTCTGTTGAATCTCATGAACTTTTTGAATTTTTTTATCAGAAGAGCTTGATCTTCAGAGTCAGAGTCGTTGTCGTCATAATCATCTTCGACAGTTCTTCTATATTGAGCCTTGAGAGCGATCGACTTTTCTGACTTCTCCTTTTGTGTAGCATCTTCAAAGTCTTGAAGTTCTAACTTATGAGTGAGTAGCTTACCTATGAGTGTTTCCAGAGACATTGTTGAGAGGTCGTTTCCTTCGATGATTGCTGTAGCCTTTGGAATCTAGTTCTTTGTGAGAGCTCGTAGTAGCTTACGAATCTTCTCATGGTTACTGTATTCCTTGCCTAATAAAGACAAAGGATTTACAATGTCCAAGAATCTCGTAAACATCTGAGTGACTGATTCACTTGGCTTTATTTTGAGCGCCTCGTACTCTTGAGTAAGTCTGCCGATCTTTGACTCCTTGATTTGTGTTGTTCCTTCGTGGGTTACTTTGAGAAGTTTCTACACTTCATTTGATGTTGTGCAAGTCAATACCCTGTTGAATTCAGTTCTGTCTAAAGCACAAAATAAAGCGTTAATAGCACATGCGTTAAGACTGGCCTTTTTCTTTTCATCCTCCATATATTTATCATGGGATTTTTCAACTAAAACTCCATCAACATTAATACGATAAGGCTTTTTGTAGCCATCAATAACTATAGACCATAAGTTAAAATTAAGAGATTTTAAGAAGAAACTCATCCGTGTTTTCCAGTAAGTGTAGTTTGTGCCGTCGAACAGTGAAGGTCTATTTGTGGCTTGGCCTTCACTTGTGAATTTTACAGTTGTCATGTGTAATACTGTGATCTATATAACAATTGAAAAATAACTGAAATATAACTACAGTTTTACCTTACTTTACCTATATAATCCGCTCTGATACCAATTGTAGGAACGAAATCGTAAAGCAGAATACTCTAGAGGGGAGGGGGTGAATAGAGTAGGCAACGAAATATTGCTAATTAAAACTTGATAGCAGTTAGATCACAGAAATAATAATAATCACAAAGTAATAACTGTAAAGAAAAGAGTGATCAGAAGGCAAACGCAAACACAGAAATTTATACTAGTTTTTTTCTTGTGAGGACTAGTCTAGTCGGAAGAACTCTAGCTTCCAGTTGAATCCACTATTGAAAAATCTCGTAAGTTTTCATACGAAGTCCTTGCAACTTCTACAGATGCGAGCTTTGATACGAAGAACTCGACCAACTTCAGTTTTGAAGAGTCTTTCTTCAATCAAGCCTCTGATTACAATTTCTCTGAAATCTTCTAGACTGCACCGTACCGGCAAATTGACTAGAGAATTTTAACTGGCTTGGGATTTAAAAATGGAAGCTTTTTAGAACTCTTTGGAAGAAACGTAAGCTTTTTAGAAGAGAGAATATGAAAGTGAATGAGTGTGTTAAAATGATCAGAATTCCTCTCTATTTATAGTTTTTCCAAAGACAGAACTCTGACAGAATTCGGGCAGAATTCGGACAGAACTCTTTGTAACAAACCGCAACTGAAGGGAGACCAAGTTCAAAATCCAACGTTCACATAACATTTCCCTTGGCCGAACTCTGGCCAAGTTCTGACAGGGTTTGGTCAGGTTTATTTGTGAAAAATTGTTTTTGGCTTCTTAAAAATCCTTCAGAAGCTTTTTGTAAAAGTAGATATTTTTAAAAAATATAGGTCATTTTAAAAATGATAGGTCAGTTTTGAAAAACGATTTTGGATAGCCTATTTGTCAGTACGACTTGGTGTACAATGTATTCCTAGACTCAATAAAAAAGAAAATTATATTGCACAAGAAAATACAGTCTTGTGGGGCAAATATAGCTTCGGTCTTGAACTGAGTAGATATCCAATCTTGATCAGTGTCCAAAACATCTTTAGTAAACATCTGAATTATTTCGTATATCGAGACAGAGTTTGATCAATTATTAAAATCAGGTTTGACCATGACCAATGGACCAACACAACCTTCTTGGGGTCCACCTCAACACCACCTCCGGCAATAATGTGACCTCAGAAGGAGACTCGATCGAGCCAAAAATTGTACTTGCTGAACTTCGCGTAAAGCTGATGGTACCGAAGAATCTGAAGAACCACGCAAAGATGTTGTTCGTGCTCTGCCTCAGTCCGACTGTAGACCAAGATATCATCGATAAATACTATCACAAACTAGTCTAAGTATGACATGAAGATGCGATTCATGAGATCCATGAAGATCACTAGCGCATTGTTTGCTCCAAAAGGCATAACAATGAACTCTCAATGGCTATATCGCGATCTAAATGTCATCTTGGGTATATCCTACTCCCTGACTCTGATCTGATGGTACCTAGACCGTAAATCGATCTTCGAAAACACAGCTGCTCTACTAAGCTGGTCGAACGAGTCATCTATCCTGGACAAGGGAAACTTGTTCTTCACGGTCACCGTGTTAAGATGACGATAGTCAATGACCATACGCGATGAACCATCCTTCTTCTTCACAAGAAGGACTGGAGCTCCCCAAGGAGATCCACTAGGATGAATCAATCCCTTGGTCCTAAGCTCCTCAATAGACTGATACAGCACCAACAAATCTGAAGGAGACATCATATAGACTATCGCTGATACTGGCTCTGCTCCCGGAACCAAATCAATATAATACTCAATGTTTCGAACTAGAGGCATACCCAGAATCATCTCGGAAAATACATCGGGAAACTCACAAACTACTCTGGTCTACTTCACCTCCTCGGCTACATCCATCCACATGACCATCGATGAAGATTCTACCTCGCCTCTAGAGAATGAGAACTCCTCTTTATTCGGAACACGAAAGATAACCTTGCCAGCATGGTAATCTATCGTAGCGTGTCGAGCACTCAACTAATCCATACCTAGGACAACATCATAATCGTCTATAGAAAACTCTATCAGCCTAGCGGGAAACTCCCTCCCGCACACTATGACTCTACACGAGGCATAGACTCGGTCTACTCCTATTAGACCATTAATCTTACAGGTAAAGACTCTGGCTCCAAACTAATATGTGTCATAAATCGTGCAGATATAAACGAATGCGAAGCACCAGAATCAAATAAAGCTGAAGCTGAATGAGAGTGAATGAGAATGGTACCTGCGACCACCTCCCCTGCTGCTAGTGCCTCCTCTATGGATAGCGTGAAAGCCTGACCTTTAACTCTGGATGCTAGACCCCTCTGCCTCTGAGCGTGAGCCTGAGCATACTGCTGAGGCTTCTACTGCTGGAACTGCTGAGACTACGTCGGTAATGGCTTCTGGGCCTGCTGCTGCTGAACCGACGCTGGTGCCCTGAACTGCTGAACTGCTGGCTGGAAGGATGCTGACCCAGTCGAACTCCTCCTAGGACAAGCCTCTATCTTGTGGTCCGGTGCTCCACAAGCTAGGCACAAGCCCTGTGCCCCGTAGCACTCTGACAAAACATGTCCTTCCTTCCTGCAGTGGGAACAACCAACTGAGGAAGACTGTCTTTGTTGTTGAGGACGCGACTGAGATGACTGCTGGAAGGAAGTCGCCGGAGCCGGTCCCCTCGGAGATCCAATCGTCAAGGCTCGAACTGCTAGAGCTGGTGCTGACGACTTGGAGGAAGATCCTCTTTGAATATGAGGCCTCTTCTGTTCTTCGACTTTATTAATGATCCTCTGTGAGGTGTACTCATGCCTCCTCGCCGCCCTCATCATTGCATCAAAAGTCTGAAACTCATGCTGCTTAACTGCCAGTATGATCTCCAGATGACGTCCCTACTTGAACCTCTTCGCCCGATCTAACTCGGTCGCCACTAAGGAAGGGGCAAACCGACTGAGCCTGCTAAACTCTGTCACATAGCCGTCGACAGTCCTACTCATCTGCCGCAAGCCAATGAACCTTTGCTGTAGATCATAACGTGATACTGCGTCAAAATAGCGAATCTGAAATCTTTCGCTAAAATCTGCCCAAGCTATCGGTGCCGCTAGAGACACCTCATGAGCCGCCCACCAGTCGTGGGCCAAATCCTAGAGCTACAACCTGATAACTGCCATACGCTTCCTATCCGGAATCCCTGCCGCCTCCAAAATGGCCTCAGTATCCTGAATCTAGGCATCAGACGCAATCTTATCCTCTGTACCCTAGAAGTACGGGGGATGAAGACGTCTGAAGCTGCTCGTAGAATTGTAAACCTGGGCACCACCCCTCTCCAAAGTCGTCTGGACAGAATGGGTGAGAACATCGCTCTGACGCTGCTGCGATGCCATAAAATCTCTCAAAACATCCACCAGTGCTCGAACAACACCCTCTGCCTGCTCTGGTTGAACTGGCGACTCTGCCCTCCGGTCTACTCTAGACTCTGCTCCTGAATGCTGAGGCTGAGTGTCCTGAACTTGTGGAACAGACGGAAGCTGACCCGCCATAGCTGGAACCCAAACAAGCTGATCGGAAGGACCAGGAACAGTGCCCCTAAAAGTTTAAGGACACAAGGGATCAGGTCGAGGGAATATGAAAGATCAACGATCAAAGCAGATATCGGGTCAAATATCAAGGTAAAGAGTAATATGAAGGATGTCAATGGAGAAGAATTTGTGACTGATATAACTACCAGTAACCTCCATATATATGATAAATCAGACCTGCATGGACCACCACAAAAACCTATGTCACGTCCCAGAACCAGAATACTGGTAAATAGGGACGGACCAGGCCAGCTACGTATACCAAAGTACTCTAGTACTCCGAAATAATGTATAAGCTGTATAGATGGGGGTTACTACTACAAACCAACAATCAAATCCTAGGTCACATAATCCTAGATATCTCAGTCTCAGACAAGAAGTAAAGTACAAGAATATGATCATCATGCATATAAGACAGTAAAGCGTCCCAAACTATAATATATAGATGATCATGAAGCTAGTAATACAAAATAAAGAAGTAGCAAGACTGAGTAATACATGATCAGCTCTAGCTGCAGTCTAGAAATATACCATCATGTCTAAGCTCGTAGGCTAAAAGTCAAGTCCAAAATACGAGTTAAACACGTGCTCGGTGGCTAAACGCCTCAAAAGAATATGTATATGAAAGAGTGGGTAAGAGAAAGAATACCCACTCAAGCTCCCTGGTGCTCCGGGTGGTCACAATCGAGTGGAAGGTCCAGAAGATCCTCGGGCTCCTCAACTAAATCTGGTCAATGCAAAACCAGTAGGGTCAGACCCCCAATAGCAAGTACCACAAAGGAAGCCAAACTATGAACTAAAACTAGCATGTAATTCATAATATCTCTAAGATAAAGCAGTAAACGAGACTGGAATAAGTTGGTACCACAGTGTATACGAAAGGAAAATCGAGAACATGTAAGGAAATAGCAAGTAAATATATAGAATAAACTGGACTTGTGAGCATGTGGTAAAACCGAGCATGTAGTAGAAAAATAACATGTTAAGGAAATAACAGGAAGCTAAGTACTGAAATAAGATAAACTGGACAAGACTAGACTAGATAGAAAATGTACTCCATCCATCAATCACGACCAAGCAATGAGTACGGCTTGATACTTTAGCTAACTAGGGTTGTCACAATGCTAATTACTAACATATGCAAAATTGAGAAATCCAATCCAGTTACCTGCCCTGCAGACTACCCAATTGATCGAAGCCAAAAGAAAACAAGTATAACAGACACACTGTAGTAAGATACATGTGACCTAAAGAGGTGCTCCACTCGACGGTGTGCTGGAAGAGTGCTCATCATAACAAATAGCTCCAAATCCCATGTATATATATAAGATCGGGAACAAAGGGTGCAGGTAACCGAAAAATCTCACCTTCCAATGATCTAGATAAACATGCTAGTTATATAATTCCTAATATTTTCATTTAGGATATTGGGTGTGGCATTCTGCAGAATCCATCCTAGACATGTGACATACGAGGCTAAACAAGACAAGCAAGAATGTGCACTACAACAAGCCACAACAAGATATGACAATATCAAGACAAGAGTGCGCTACGACGAGCCACTATCAAGGAGCTAGACATGTACTGAAATCACGAGTACGCCATGACAGGCCACTATCAAGCAAGTTAGGAAAAGATATGTACAAGAGTGCACCACGACGGGTCACTATCAAGTAAATATTGGACATGGCATAGATTGTAAGGTACAACAAATCTGGAAGGACATAGCGATACCTAGTGAGTATAGAAGAACACATGAACATAAGCTAATGTCAAGTGTATATAGGGTGTACAATCATTCATGGGTGATTTTCATATAAACTCTAATTAAAGTGAGACATGAAGATTCTTGAAGCCAAAACAAATATCTACAACTTTTATGTTTTGAGTTTTTTAAGATTTTGGCCAACAAATTGCTAAAACGGCCAAAAACAACTATTTGCGCACGGCACACTGCGTGCGCAGGAAAAACTGCCCACAGCGTGCAGGAGAACTGCCTACGGCGCACAGAAAAACTGTCCACTATGCGCTGGCCGTGCACAGCGCACAAAACATACTGCACGTGCAGACAAAACTGCCCACGGTGCACAGATTGTGCACTGCGCACAAAATGTACTGCGCTTACGGGCAAAACTGCCCACGGCACACGCTGCGCACAAGCACGGCACACAGACTGCGTAGCACTGTTCATCGTTCTCGCAGTATCGAAGGTGAGAGGAACCCATGAACATGAAAAATAGTATAACCTTTCATACGAAGTCGAAATCAAGCAGTTCAAAAGCCAAAATTGGATAGAACGAAATTCCCCACAACATGGAACCATTAGATTTCAAAAATAACAAACTTATAGGGATCAAAACCACGAAAATAAGAAAAGTCTTAAAACTTAGATCTATAAACATGTAACCATCAAAATCAAAAACTTTAAGCTCTAAAGATGACTTAGAATCATGCAAGGAAAATAATAGAACAAACAAAATGACAGCAAACATTGTTCAAGATTTGGCAAGATGTACTTGCCTAATAAAACTCCAAGCCTATTCTTCTACTCCACCACCAAGAGGGGTACGAAACCACACTCTAGGCCTCAAGGCCAAGCTTTTCTATGAACTTGAGGATGAGAAATAAAAGTAAAGATGGAAGGAAAAAAGAGTGAAAAGAGGAAGGAGAGAGAAAGTAGAAGGGTATATATAGAAGGGAGAATTAATCTTAACCCTTGGATGGTGATCCATGTCAAAATCTAAGTCAATCATGGCAATCCAAACAAAACCAAATATTCATTGGGTAATAGAGTTCATCCAAACTATTCACCAAAAAATATAAAACACTATTTACAAAAATATCTGAAATCGAAATATCTAAAATGTGGAATATCTGTCTGGGCGGTATGCCGTCGTTATACACCGGTATACTTGAAGCTTGCCGGTCAAGAAGAAACTCTACAATTTGGAAAAAATTTAAAGTGTTCTGAAAACCAAGAAATATAAAATACAATACTAAATACGTATCCGTATATAAATATCGATACTATGAGACGAGTCTCAAAGAGGGTCCCCCTGCCTAAGACCTCTATTGCTAGTGAATAAGCTAGTTGGCTGACCCTCAATCAGAATTGAGAATGACATTGTCATGATGCACTCTCGTATTCTGTCCAATCATTATATAGAGAAGCCCATAGCTAACATTATGTGGCAGACAAACTCCCGGTTGACAGTATTATAAGCTTTTCGTATGTCGAGCTTTATGCATGCCCTTCTTTCTCCTGGTTTGTTAAGTCTCGGACGAATTCATATGCCAATAGCGAGTTCTCTGATATTGATCGCCCCTAATGAATGTTGCCTGGTTTTTGGACACCAAATCAATCATCAGCTCCTCCATTCTCCGACATATAACACCTGTAATGATTTTATAAATATAGTTGCAACATGCTATCGGTCGAAAGTCAGTCGGATCTATCGCCGCTTCTTTTTTGGGTATTACAGTGAGAAATGTGTGATTTAATTATCTCAATAGTCGCCCTCGTACAAAGAAGTCGGATACCACCTCTAACACGTGACTTTTCAGCTCTCCTAGTGAGTGTTGTAGAATTTGCTGCCAAATCCGTCTGGATTGGGTGCTTTATTCGGGTCCGCAACAATTCTTTCTATTTCTTCCATTGTGATTGGGGCTAGTAGTTGCTTATTGCCTTCTTGTGTTACTATCTTTTTGCAGATAAGGAAGGGAAATCGTGTTAAGTAATAAGACTAATATTAAAGTTTATTAAAGTACCTGACAGCAGTAGAAGAAGCGAGTGCACTTGTCACCGATTTCAACCAGGAACATTTGGCCTGTTGTGCTGCTGCCACTTCCTCTGCAAGTTAAAAACTCAAAAATATAGTTTTTTGGGTTTTTAGAAACCAATAGAAACTAAAGCTGTCTTTGGTTATGAGTTTAATTAACTAGGTTTTTCAGTTTAAACTCAAAAAACTAAACAACGTTTGGTTGTCATCTACTCTATTTTTTGCTTTCCAATTTTTTTTTCCAAACCGTCGTTTTAACATACTTTTTCAGAAAGAAAAAAATTAGCTTTCCAAAAAGTTTTTTCTCTCTCCTCCTCCAAAATCAAGTGCACTACCACATTTCTTCTTCTATCTCCACCTTCTTTTCCCAAATTTTTTTGATCCCCTGTCCATTTTTCCTCTGGAGCTCCTCCTCCTATGTCATTAGATCTGAACTCTTCCATGCTCGAGGCAGTACCACTCTATTGGATCCGACCCATCCCACATTCGGACCCTCCTTCATTAGCGCTTCTTAAGCACCCCCAAGTAGGCTCCTTCTTCGACTACGATCGCGTTCTCGCCGAAGGCGGTACCTCCATCGATGGAAAGAAGAGGTCCTCCATCCTCTCCCTCCTCTTCAGATTCAGAAGTTCTAGAGATGAAGGTCGGCTAGACTGAGCGAGCCAGTCTGACGCATAGAGAGTCACGTGGAGGAGTTGGGTGATGCTTGCACGGAGCATATAGGTTGGAGGCAATGAGCTGGTAGGATTGTTCGATGCTAGGGAAAAGTGAGAACAGGACGTGAGCTAGGCCAACAATGGTATGAGTTCATTGGGGATGGTGTTGATGACTCAATGGCTAGAGGTGTGTAGTCGATCATTGGGGAAAGGAATAGTGGAGACACGATGGTGATTGAATAGTGGTAGATGTGGTCCCATGATAGGGATAGGTGGTGATGGGTTCCCATAATTAACCTCACATCCACCTCTGGAGACGTCATGGCCGAGTCGGGAAGGCTTGTGAGGGTTGGGGTGCATTTCAAGTCATCAGTTATGGCATTATTTTGAGTTATTGAACTCTCGAGTCATCGGCCATGCAGGAACTCAAGACCTCTCCCAAGCGATTGCAGACACGAGGTCGAACACGAAGACCAGAATGAATTTGGAAAAAGTAGCTTAGGGTCGAGAGTTTAGGGTTGAATCTATATGGTGGAGAATGAGAACACATAAAACATGACACATGATTTGGATGAAATACTATAGATGGACGTATATGTGCCAATGTAACCACCACTTTTCTAAAATGAGGATAATTTTGAACATTTATAAAATTGATTATTTAATAATTGGTTTAAATCATGTTATTGATTTATTGATAAATTTTAATTATTTTAATATCATTAAATTAGTGTTTTGTGATTTTGTTCTTTGGCTAGTGTAGCCTTAGAGCTGCTTAGCCTATAGACTAACAATGACCATGGAGGCCTAACCCATGTGATTAGTTTAGCTAATTACCACTTTTAAGCTAAGGGTATTTTGGTCATTTTGTCACTTTTAAATTATTTAGGATTTTGATTAATTGGTAAATTTTAGATTATTTTAATAAAATTTAAATTAATGTATTGTGATTTAGGTCATTTTATATTTTAATATTTTGGAAATTTTTGTATTTTAATATTGATTTTGTGGGATTTGTTAAGTCGGGTTCGATTTTTATCTCGTTTCGACTTGTGTTAGTGACCCGGGTAGCTTAGACTCTAGTCGGAACCCCAATATTAGTTAGGCATGGCCCGCAAACCCCACTAATTAAGTTAGTGTCATAAGACTAATCCCACTTGCTTAGAATGGTTAAATTAGAGACTTAAACTTGACCTTTTTGACCACAAACCTTGTCATGACTTAAGTTGACCCAAAGGAGACTTGTAGGGGCATCTTGGACATTTCATATAGGCCCATTAGGGCATATATGACCAGCCACCTATAGGGGGAAAGGTGTCCCTCTCTTTCATTTCACACTTGCTTCTTTTTTTCCCCCTAATTTGTTCTTCCCCAAACTTGAGAGCTTCCCTCTTAATTTTGATATCCAAATCCCTCTAGTCTTCTTCCAATCTTCTATCATTTCTTCTCATTCAACCAAGGAGGAGGTGCAAGCAAGGATTGGGAGCAAGGAGTAAGGAAGGGTGGTCATTTTGGAGGAGCTTTCGTGTCGAAACCGTGCCCTTTGAGTGTATCATTGGGATCCTACTTCCAATAGGTATAACCATTTCTCTATTTAAATTTTCTTTGCATTTTAGTTAGATTTGAATCCATAGGATCCACCCCCATGCATGTACAACTATTAGATTTTAATTTGAGGCTCTTTGGAGTCCTCTTTAGGAAGTTTGAATAGGTTTGGTGTCCTACTTGTGGAGTTTCCAATATAGGACACCCCATGTGTTTGTGTTTATGTAAATAGGCTATTTGTGGTTTAATTTCAGTTTTAGGATGGTTAAAGAGTGGATTGATCTTAGTTAGGATGGTTAGAATGAGTTTTATTTGGATAGCTATGTTGGTATCCAAGTATCTTGCCTACATGTGTTTTTTTTGTTCAAAACAACCCAAATTCGTCATAATTTTTATCCACGTTTTTAGTAGCCAGAGAAACTTAGAAATGCCATAACTTTTAGCTCAGAACTCCAATTAATCTCCCATTTTTTCAAAAGAAGCGTATCAAAGTTAGCTTTCTAAATATATATTTTAATAAGCCAAATTCGTTCTAGAACTTTCTGTAGAATTGTTTGATTGTCAGCTGTACGAAAGACGAATGCGTTTCAATATTTTCGCGATTTCGGGAGCTTTCGAACACGAAAATGCGATCCGTTTGAAGTTTCGAAAAGCTAATACGAAGGGATACAACATACTTTAATCCTAGAATTTAGTAAAGGTCCAATTGGTACAGTATTGGTTTTAAGTAGAAGAGTGACTATGCGACATAGGCATTTTGTGTAACCTATGAGCCTAGTATGGATATCATGTGAATGTAGGTATCATATGTTGTCAAAAATATGTATGATATAGTACATATATGCATATATATATATTATTGTTAGGTAATATATGTTAGTATAGTGTATGTGTTTGAATGAGATAAGGATGTGTGTTGTTAGTAGAGAGAAGTAAGATTGATAGAGGATATGTGCTAGTGTGTGTTTGATGTTGTATAGATGGTAGTGTAGTGTGTATGTGTTGTGAAGGTGAGAGAGTTGGGAGGATCATGCCATCCTATTTGACTTGAAGCTAGTGTAGTTTGTTGAGTGATTTGTGTTTTGGTTGAGTGGTAGTGTATTTGTATATAGATGTGTATGTGTGTGTTAGAAGAGAGGGGGTAGATTTGGTATATGTGTTGGTGTGTGTGTTAATATTGGAGTAGAGAGGAATTTAAATGTTGTATGTATGGATATGTTAGTATGTTAGTGGTTATGTTAGAATCTATGTAGAGGTTAGAGATATCTTAGAAGTTAGATAGTGATATCTTGTATAAGTTAGATAATTAGTTATGTTAGTCTATGTTATTGTTAGTTAGAGATGACATATGTTAGTTGGTTAGAGTTAGAGATGGATATATATACATATATGTTATGGTTAGATATTAGTTAGTGGATGTTAGTTGTGTTAGGTTTCTAAGTTAGAATAGATGGTTAGAAGTTATATGTTAGAGTTGGTTAGTATCTTGTATTAGAGATATAAGTTAGGATATAAAGTGATATCTTAAGATACCATAGTGGTATCTTAGGATATTTTGGATATTTGCCTATTATCTTAAGGTAATGTATTTACCTACAAGGTAAATGGGACTTACCTACAAGGTAGAGAGGGTTTACTTTATACTAAGGTATTAGATACTAAGGTATTGTCTATCTAATATTTTAGGGTGGATAGTTAGAGGCTAGATATTTAAGGTATTAGTATTAGAGGTTAAGGTATTAGTTTCCAACCAAGGTAATGGTTTATCTTACCTTAAGGTAATGAGTTTACCTTATTACAAGGTAAGGTATTGGGTTTACCTAGGTAACTAAGGTTAGATATCTAAGTTATTGGTTAGCTAGTAGCTTAGGATAGATATTAGATATCTAAGATTGGTATCTTGGTAGTTAAGGTATTTATACCTAGACAAAGGTATTTGGTTTACAACTAAGGTATTGGTATTAGGATATCAATAGGGCTAAGGTATATGGTATCTTAGGATAAGATATAGGTTGGTATCTTACTAGTATCTAGTATCTACATTAGTTGTCTTAGGATGTCGATGAGTGGGTATCCTAAGATACAAATCAGTATCTTAGAGGATAAAAGTAGAATTTTGGGGTAAAGTCTAAGAAGGGGTTTTGATTGTTAAGATGGGGTTAGAAATAGGTTGTCTTGGTAGGTAATGGTTAGATAAGGGTAGTTTAGTCTAGTTTTGACCCTTGTTGACCAAGAGTTGACTTTTTGACCAAAGTCAACTACGAGTCAACACTTTACCTAGAATTGACCCAAAACCAAACCAGAGTTGACCAGTTGACTGAAATTCAACTGTTAGTCAACATTTGCCTAGTTTGACCTAGGGTTGACTAGAGTTGACCAGTTGACCAAAAGTAACCTGTAAGTCAACCTTTGACCCAGATTGACCTAGTTTGACTTGTATTAACTTTCTATGACCTTGTTTGTTCTAGTTTGGCTCAGTATGACCTAGTATAACCTAGTTTGGCCCAGTATGACCTAGTTTAACTTAGACTTACATATCATGATTTGATTAGCTTTCCTTTCATTATTAAACCCTGTTTTGACTTATGATATCGCATCTTTAGGTTTGTGATTACTCTGAGCATCTGTTCACCTTATCAGCTCAGGACCACAGGTGAGTACATTCACTGATAGTTTTTATTGCCTTGATATCTGTTATATCCGATTCAGTTGTAGTATCTTACTTGATTTCTGACACGATGGTTCACGGACTAGTATACGTCGGATCCTGTCATGAGATGTTGTTCCTGGATTACTTTGTATATTGATACATTACTCGACTTGTTACCTGTACTTGTATAGACATGGACTTGGGAGTGGGCTGGCCTCCTGCTCTTGAGTCCCGTATCATGATGTGTCATGTCTGGATCCAATATACTATTCGGGGATAGGGAGTTATTAGTGGTTGTGTGATCAAATCCCTACTTGTTCTTCACACTTGTACTTGTTACTTGTTCATAGCTATACCCTCGCCTCACGACGGGTAAAGCCTGACCCTACTTGTTCATAGCTTTCCATGGTGGCCGGCCTGATCCTGCTCCGTTGTACACTTGTTCATAGCCCGTCAGATGGAAAGCCTGATCCTAATTCCTAAGCCGATCACATAACGCACTAATAATTCATGGCACATTTTATATTTATTTTATTACATCATATATCCTACTCAGTTCCACATTCAGTACTTTTCTCACCATGTTATGATATTCAGTACTCACATGTTCTACATGATCTTATGCTAAACCTTGATTGGAGGTTAAGTTCTGTTCAGGAGAAGGGTTACAATTTCGGTCCTTATTTGGTTTACGGGTTGTAACTCGGCTTCCGAATAGCTCCCAAGCCATCATATATCTTTGTCTTGTATTTCATTATAATTGTCTCTTATAAAATTTGTCAATTCATATGGAACTGCTGTTAGCGTTTATACTTGCTCATTTTCCTGACAGGATACCGTTGATATATTATAGATGATTCAGAGGCAGACTTTTCGACCTACTATGGGGTCGGGGCAGATGGAAACTTAGGCCAAGACTGTGACCCGGCAGTTGAGCCACTAGACTTTGCACACCTGGACTAGTATAGCTTAGTTAGGTTTGCCTGGACTGCGATCCAGCTAGTATTTTCAGACTGTAGTTTTTAAAATATATTTTGAGTTTCTGTGATGTATTTATATCTCTAATTTTGTGTTGGATCTTGAACTCATTTCCTGTTTTCCCTTCTATCATATTTTCACTTCATGCTGTCTATCCTAGTTTGTTCTTGTGATTGAGTTATGCCATATTATACCTCCGTGCGGAGATGACAGGTACCCTTTTATTTTGTCTAGTTGTAGTATTTATAGACGACCTATACAGCGTTCTACTGCCGATTCTGTGGCGTAGGCTGGACGTAACCACGTACTCGTGCCCCTACCTTGGGTACGGGTCCTGACACGTTTTTGTGGTGGCCCATGCAGGTCAGAGTCGCAACTAGTACGATTTTGTAGTGGTGCTCGACTTAGAGTGCTGCTACGAGCCTGCTGTTAGGATATAAAATTAGGCAGTATAGAGAGTTACTCAATCACAGTTAGGACTACTTGAGAAGATTCTTGGGATGACCCTTGAGAATCTCATTATAAACTATCTCGAAATTCGATTTCGACAGTTTCTGTCTACTTCTTTGTTCATCGTTGAATTTGATTCTTGGTATTCATTATTGACTTGATTTTCTACCAAGATAACATTATGGG
Organism: Iris pallida; assembly: GCA_029216955.1. Lineage (NCBI taxonomy): Eukaryota > Viridiplantae > Streptophyta > Magnoliopsida > Asparagales > Iridaceae > Iris > Iris pallida. Next base: position 34,813,553 of record JANAVB010023800.1, on the reverse strand, counting down.
CTAGGTTGCCTCAGTCATGGAATCTAGAGTCTTCCACAGCCATATTAGCAGGCATGGCGAAGACATAGGGTCTAATTTTGGATGTATTTGTCGGGTTTTAGGAATTTAAGGTTTTCGCAGCCAAGCTAGCGACAATGTAAAAATTTTAAACACCATGATTCTAGAGGTATCTACCTTAGTTACGAATTCTATGAATTTTCTAGCCATACTTACTGGTGTGACGATGATTCTGGAAACATGGTTCTGGATAGATGGGTATGATTATTAAATTGTAGAATAGATACCATATAGATGGTGTCCTAGTATAATGGAGTGGAATATCAGTATGGATATTAATTGAGTATCATGGATTAGATAGAGGGAGCTAGGCCACCTGTAGCTCAGCACCGTACCCCGCACCATCAGAAGGATATACCCCAGAGGGGGAGGGCTTTTGCACTGACAGTCGAGTAGACCGACGCTACGGGTGACGGGTTAGCAGGTCTGTCTTTTCTGTTCTTCTTTTCATCTTGTTGTGTGATTCCATTAGTACCTGTCAGGATGTTTTATGCTGTGATAGATAGTATAGTGACCCTAAACAAGACCGTGATATCACGACCAGTAGGACCATAATTTGTATATTTTAGATATAGTTTTCTTGACCTTGATTGTTGGGGGTTTAACCAGAAGGAGTACGACCATCTTAATTTCGAGGACAAAATTTTTCTTAGGAGGGTAGATTTGTAACCACCACTTTTCTAAAATAAGAGTAATTTTGAACTTTTATAAAATTAATTATTTAATAATAGGTTTAAATCATGTTATTGATTTATTGATAAATTTTAATTATTTTAATATCATTAAATTAGTATTTTGTGATTTTATTCTTTGGCTAGTGTAACCTTAGAGCTGCTTAGCCTATAGACTAACCATGACCATGGAGGCCTAACCCATGTGATTAGTTTAGCTAATTACCACTTTTTAGGCTAAGGGTATTTTGGCCATTTTGTAACTTTTGAATTATTTAGAATTTTGATTAATTGGTAAATTTTAGATTATTTTAATAATATTTAAATTAATGTATTGTAATTTTGGTCATTTTACATATTTTAATATTTTGGAAATTTTTATATTTATATTTTAATATTGATTTTATGGGATTTGTTAAGTCGGGTTCAATTTTCATCTCGTTTCGACTTGTGTTAGTGACCCGGGTAGCTTAGACTCTAGTCGGGACCCCAACATTAGTTAGACATGGCCCGCAAACCCTACTAATTAAGTTAGTGCCATTAGACTAATCCCACTTGATTAGAATGGTTAAATTAGAGACTTAAACTTGACCTTTTTGACCACAAACCTTGTCATGACTTAAGTTCACCCAAAGGAGACTTGTAGGGGCATCTTGGACATTTTACATAGGCCCATTAGGGCATATATGACCGGCCACCTATAGGGGGAGAGGTGTCTCTCTCTTTCATTTCACACTTGCCTCTTTTTTTCTCCAAATTTGTTCTTCTCCAAACTTGAGAGCTTCCCTCTTGATTTTGATCTCCAAATCCCTCCATTCTTCTTCCAATCTTCCATCATTTCTTCGCATTCAACCAAGGAGGAGGTGCTAGCAAGGATTGGGAGCAAGGGGCAAGGAAGGGTGTCCATTTTGGAGGAGCTTTCGTGTCGGAACCGTGTCCTTTGAGTGTATCATTGGGATCCTACTTCCAATAGGTATAATCATCTCTCTATTTCAATTTCCTTTGCATTTTAGTTAGATTTGAATCCATAGGATCCACCCCCATGCATGTACAACCATTAGATTTTAATTTGAGGCTCTTTGGAGTTCTCTTTGGGAAGTTTGAATAGGTTTGGTATCCTACTTGTGGAGTTTCCAATATAGGACACCCTATGTGTTTGTGTTTAAGTAAATAGGCTATTTGTGGTTTAATTTCAGTTTTAGGATGGTTAGAGAGAGGATTGATCATAGTTAGGATGGTTAGAATGAGTTTTATTTGGATAGCTATGTTGGTATCCAAGTATCTTGGCCTACATGTGTTTCTTTCGTTCAAAACAACCCAAATTCGTCATAATTTTTATCCACGTTTTTAGTAGCCAAAGAAACTTAGAAATGCCATAACTTTTAGCTCAGAACTCCAATTAATCTTCCATTTTTTTAAAAGAAGCGTATCAAAGTTAGCTTTCCAAATATATATTTTAATAAGCCAAATTCGTTCTAGAACTTTCTGTAGAATTGTTTGAGTGTCAGCTGTACGAAAGACGAATGCGTTTCGATATTTTCGCGATTTCGGGAGCTTTCGGACACGAAAATGCGATCCGTTTGAAGTTTCAAAAAGCTAATATGAAGGGCTACAACATACTTTAATCCTAGAATTTAGTGAAGGCCCAATTGGTACAGTATTGGTTTTAAGTAGAAGAGTGACTATGCGACATAGGAATTTTGTGTAACCTATGAGCCTAGTATGGATATCATGTGAATGTAGGTATCATATGTTGTCAAAAATATGTATGATATAGTACATATATGCATATATATATATATATATATATATATATATATATATATATATATATATATATATATATATATATATATATATATATATATTATTGTTAGGTAATATATGTTAGTATAGTGTGTGTGTGTTTGAATGAGATAAGGATGTGTGTTGTTAGTAGAGAGAAGTAAGATTGATAGAGGATATGTGCTAGTGTGTATTTGATGTTGTATAGATGGTAGTGTAGTGTGTATGTGTTGTGAAGGTGAGAGAGTTGGGAGGATCATGCCATCCTATTTGACTTGAAGCTAGTGTAGTTTGTTGAGTGATTTGTGTTTTGGTTGAGTGGTAGTGTGTTTGTATATTGATGTGTATGGGTGTATTAGAAGAGAGGGGGTAGATTTGGTATATGTGTTTTTGTGTGTGTTAATATTGGAGTGGAGAGGAATTTAAATGTTGTATGTATGGATATGTTAGTATGTTAGTGGTTATGTTAGAATCTATGTAGAGGTTAGAGATATCTTAGAAGTTAGATAGTGATATCTTGTATAAGTTAGATAATTAGTTATGTTAGTCTATGTTATTGTTAGTTAGAGATGACATATGTTAGTTGGTTAGAGTTAGAGATGGATATATATACATATATGTTATGGTTAGATATTAGTTAGTGGATGTTAGTTGTGTTAGGTTTCTAAGTTAGAATAGATGGTTAGAAGTTATATGTTAGAGTTGGTTAGTATCTTGTATTAGAGATATAAGTTAGGATATATAGTGATATCTTGAGATACCATAGTGGTATCTTAGGATATTTTGGGTATTTGCCTATTACCTTAAGGTAATGTATTTACCTACAAGGTAAAGGGGACTTACCTACAAGGTAGAGATGGTTTACTTTATACTAAGGTATTAGATACTAAGATATTGTCTATCTAATGTTTTAGGGTGGATGGTTAGAGGCTAGATATTTAAGGTATTAGTATTAGAGGTTAAGGTATTAGTTTTCAACCAAGGTAAAGGTTTATCTTACCTTAAGGTAATGGGTTTACCTTATTACAAGGTAAGGTATTGGGTTTACCTAGGTAACTAAGGTTAGATATCTAAGTTATTGGTTAGCTAGTAGCTTAGGATAGATATTAGATATCTAAGATTGGTATCTTGGTAGTTAAGGTATTTATACCTAGACTAAGGTATTGGATTTACAACTAAGGTATTGGTATTAGGATATCAATAGGGCTAAGGTATATGATATCTTGGGGTATCTTACTAGTATCTAGTATCTATGTTAGTTGTCTTAGGATGTAGATGAGTGGGTATTCTAAGATACAAATCAGTATCTTAGAGGGTAAAAGTAGGATTTCGGGGTAAAGTCTAAGAAGGGGTTTTGATTGTTAAGATGGGGTTAGAAATAGGTTGTTTTGGTAGATAATGGTTAGATAAGGGTAGTTTAGTCTAGTATTGACCCTCTTTGACCAAGAGTTGACTTTTTTGACCAAAGTCAACTACGAGTCAACACTTTACCTAGAATTGACCCAAAACCAAACCAGAGTTGACTAGTTGACTGAAAGTCAACTGTTAGTCAACATTTGCCTAGTTTGACCTAGGGTTGACCAGAGTTGACCACTTGACCAAAAGTCAACTATAAGTCAACCTTTGACCCAGATTGACCTAGTTTGACTTGGATTGACTTTCTGTGACCTTGTTTGTTCTAGTTTGGCTCAGTATGACCTAGTATGACCTAGTTTGGCCCAGTATAACCTAGTTTGACCTAGTTTGACTTAGACTTGCATATCATGATTTGATTAACTTCCTTTTCATTATTAAACCCTGTTTTGACTTATGATATCGCATCTTTAGGTTTGTGATTATTCTGAGCATCTGTTCACCTTATTAGTTCAGGACCGCAGGCAAGTACATTCACTGATAGTTTTTATTGTCTTGATATCTGCTATATCCGATTCAGTTGTAGTATCTTACTTGATTCCTGTTACGATGGTTCACGGACTAGTATACGTCGGATCCTGTCATGAGATGTCGTTCCTGGATTACTTGGTATATTGGTACATTACTCGACTTGTTACCTGTACTTGTATAGACATGGACTTGGGAGTGGACTGGCCTCCTGCTCTTGAGTCTCGTATCATGACGTGTCATGTCCGGATCCAATATACTATTTGGGGATGGAAAGTTATTAGTGGTTGTGTGATCAAATCCCTACTTGTTCTTCACACTTGTACTTGTTACTTGTTCATAGCTATACCCTCGCCTCACGACGGGTAAAGCCTGACCCTACTTGTTTATAGCTTTCCATGGTGGCTGGCCTGATCCTGCTCCGTTGTACACTTGTTCATAGCTGGTCAGATGGAAAGCCTGATCCTGATTTCTAAGCCGATCACATAACGCACTAATAATTCATGGCACATTTTATATTTATTTTATTACATCATATATCCTACTCAGTTCCACATTCAGTACTTTTCTCACCATGTTATGATATTCAGTACTCACATGTTCTACATGATCTTATGCTAAACCTTGATTGGAGGCTAAGTTCTGTTCAGAAGAAGGATTACAACCCCGGTCCGTGTTTGGTTTATGGGTTGTAACTCGACTTCCTAATAGCTCCCAAGACATCCTATATCTTTGTCTTGTATTTCATTATAATTGTCTCTTATAGAATTTGTCAATTCATATGGAACTGCTGTTAGCGTTTGTACTTGCTCATTTTCCTGACAGGATACCGTTGATATATTACAGATGATTCAGCGGCAGACTGCTCGACCTACTATGGGGTCGGGGCAAATGGAAACTTAGGCTAGGACTGTGACCCGGCAGTTGAGCCACTAGACTTTGCACACCTGGACTAGTATAGCTTAGTTAGGTTTGCCTGGACTGCGATCCAGCTAGTGTTTTCAGACTGTAGTTTTTATAATATATTTTGAGTTTCTGTGTTGTGTTTATATCTCTGATTTTGTGTTGGATCTTGAACTCATTTCCTGTTTTCCGTTCTATCATATTTCCACTTCATGTTGTCTATCCTAGTTTGTTCTTGTGATTGAGTTATGCCATATTATACCTCCATACGAAGATGACTGGTACCATTATATTTTGTCTAGTTATAGTATTTATAGAAGACCTATACAACATTCTACCGTCGATTCTGTGGCGTAGGCTAGACGTAACCACGTACTCGTGCCCCTACCTTGGGTGCGGGTCGTGACAGCCAAAGAGGATTCAAAACATAAAATATACTGTAACAAGGGATAAATAGTCAAAAGTTGTTTTTTAAATTACTTTTAACAAACAGATTCTTTAATCATTTATTTCTTAAAAAACATGAAAGTAATCAAACCAAATCTTTGAACATTTATTTCTGAAAAGAACTTTGTAACAATTTCTTTAAAAAAATTTCAGAACAAAACTTTAAAAAACCCAAACATATCCTAATTTTTTTGAAGTTTCTATATATAGAGGTCGTAAATGATCTCGAGGACATTTTATCATATACTAATATTTGGGAGGATTTATTTATTTATTATTTTTCCATCACGAAAAATAATATAGCTAAGTGTCCGTCGCATTCTATGTCAATTAAAAAAAAACTAAAAACTTGGGTTAAATATCGATCTACTCATTCCTTTTTGTTTCATTTCTAGCTATCCCACACGCTGCTTGTGAGTGATGAACAAGACCAAAGAGAAGAAGATTCAAAATACCATAAAATTGTTTTTGTACATTTTGGGCTACTTTCGTTCCAATTTGAAGTGACAAATCTCAAATAATGCTCTCATGAAAGTTTAAAACGTTTGTCGTAGTTTTTATTCCAATTTGAAATGACATATCTCAATTTATTTATTTATTTTTTTGATATTATTTAAAATTCTTGGATTTAAAAATTTTAATAAATTTTTTTGATTTAGTATCATGCATACTATATTTTTCTGTGATATCACTATCAAATAGTTTATTATTATCTATACACAAATTTATTTAGTTTAAAAATAAACTAAATAAACAATTTTATATATACAAATTTTAGAAAGATATTATATAGATAACAAATAGATAATTTGGTTGGTAATAGAATAACTATTTATGTTGTCTGTAACAAATTTTTTGGCAGTGATGTCCCAAAATATGTAGTATCAATGATATACCAAATCAAAAATATTTACTAAATTTTTTAAAATCAAATAATATCCAAACAAAATTTAAATAAATTGTGATATCCCACTTCCCTCCCATCAGATTTTTTATTTAAAAATATATCCACAGATCAAATTTTTTTATGTCAAAAAATATCTTCGGACGCCACCGAAGTTGGTGTCCCACCCTCTCTTCTACGAAACGCCAACTCCAGTGATGTCTCATACATTTAGATGAAAAAAAAATTCAAATTCGTCCTCTTTATGCTTAAAAAAGTTTTTTCCTATGTAAATTTTCTGATATTCTAAAACTATATTTTTTTTACTAGTTAACACTAAATGGCAAGAGTGAAAGACCATGGAATGAAAAATTGAAGATAAACAAAACGAGATCCATTCCACCACCCCCACCCCACCCGTTTCCCTCTTCGACCATGTCACGACCCGCACCTAGTACAAGGGTACGAGTGCGTAACAGTGCCCAGCCTACATCATAGAAACGGCGTAGAATACTGTATAGGTCTGCTATCTAATAATATATAATAACATGTCATCTCCGAACGGAGGATATAATGAATACATATAATCTAAAACACAATCTAATATGAAGAATATATGGCACGAATGAAGATAGAGATGAATTCATAGTGCAAAGGATCAAGCTCAACCAGAAAGAGACTCACAATATAGTTATACAAGTCTGAAATAATATAACAAGCATAATGTAATAAGCTGGAGACAGAGTCCAGTCCAAAACCTAATCTAACTGAGTAACAGCTAGAGTCTCATCAGCTGGAGCTAATTCGTGCTGGACTAGGGTCTCCAAGTCTATGTCCACTACGTCATGAAGACAATAGTAGGTGGTGCAGTTCTCCTCGACGTCATCTGTAAAATTTTGTCAACATATCCAGTCATGTTGGAACGAGCACAATCCTCCAACAACAGTTCTTAATATATAACAAGTGCTATGAGACAGTAAATAGAGAGAATATACAAGAGTAATGGACTGTACATGAAAGTAGCATGGCAAGGTAAAAGCTGCAAACTAGAGCTAGAGCAATGGCAAGAAAAACTGATCATGTCATGTACAAGAGTCAAGAATCATATTATCTATGTGAGTGAATACTAGCTTCGACATGTGGCCATCTTGGGAACTTACACAATGTTTATGGCCTGGTTAATCATACGTGTGGTGTATGATTAACACTTACAATCAATACTTGCACAATAGGGGTAATGACCACATATCTACACTAATACTCTCCGCCCCCGACTGGTAGAGTGGATCCAAACAAGACACGTTACGACACGAGATTCTACGAGAAGGTAGCAAGTCTCCTCGAGAATCGGTGTCCATATATTGTACAAGAACTACAAGGGGGCTTGCACAATGTACACCAAGGTAACAAGGAATAGCATCTCATGTCGTGATCCATAAATACCAATCTGTGTGACCAATGTGTCAAGAACAAGTACATCTACACTAAGTACATGAAATATTACAGTTATCGTAAATGAAAAAAATTATCAGAGAATGTACTCGCCTGAGATTCGGTGGAAAATGTCAACAGAGTCTAATACGGTGCCTCGAGGACCTAAATATGGAATGTTGTATCAATATAAAGTTTTGGAAGTACATGCAAGTCAAACTAAGTCAAATTAAGTCAAACTGGGTCAAAATAGGTCAAGCTAAGTCAAACTAGGTCGAAGGTTGACCTATAGTTGACTTTTTGTCAACTGGTCAACTCTGGTCAACTCCTAGTCCATTCTAGGTCAGATGTTGACCCTTTTAGAAATTTTTAGTCAAAATAGTCAACCTTGGTCAAACTAGGCCAAGTATCATATTTCTAACCATTACCTACCAAGATATCCTAATTCTAACCATTACCTAACAAGATATCCTAATTACCTTATCTCTATAGGTATCCTTATACCAATACCTTAAGTTGGTAACTAATACCTTAACACCCCATCTACCTTAGGTACTAGGTAATACTCTTACCTTAGTAATATTCTACCCTTAGGCTAGTAGATAACTTACTATCCTAGGCTTATCTTAGACT
>JANAVB010023800.1:34734862-34799862 GCA_029216955.1 Iris pallida | reverse complement strand
CTCCATGCGACACGAACCAAAGGGATAACTTTGTTCCAGAGCACCTTCTCTCTTCGATCCAAAATCTCAACTGGCTGCTCTGGATAACTGAGAGTCGGCCCCACCTCGATTTCGGAGTGGTCCAAAATGTGACTGTGATCTGCCACGTACCGTCTCAGTTGTGACACGTGGAACAGTTGTGCACTTCCTCTAGTGCAGGCGGTAACTCCAGTCGGTATGCCTCTGCAGCGACCATCTCCAGGATACGAAAAGGTCTGATGAATCGCAGACTAAGCTTTCCGCCTCCACCCAAGCGAATCGTGCCCCGCATCGAAAAAATCTGTAGAAACACAAGATCACCAACCTGGCACAAAACACAAACTTAATACTCGATCTAAACAAACAATCACAATCAGACACAAATACTTGAAAAATCTAAACTATACCTCAAACTCAAAAGGTCTCCGGTGGCTATCGGCCCAATGCCACTGTCTGTCCCGCGCCACCCAAAATCTATCTCTGATAACCCTAACCTTCTCGGCTGTATCCACAATCATCTCTGGGCCAAGAAAAACCCTCTTGCCGACATTATCCCAAGATAAGAGAGTATGGCACCTCCGTCCGTATAGAGCCTCAAATGGTGATATCTCTATACTGGCTTGGTAGCTGATGTTGTAAGCAAACTCTACCAAGTGGAGATAGTCCTCCCAAGATCATCCGAAGTCCAAAACACAGGTACGTGGCATATCCTCGAGAGTCTGAATAGTCCTTTCCGACTGCCCATCTGTCTGGGGTGGTATACGGTACCGAACTTGAGTCGAGTGCCCAAGCTAGTCTGCAAACTTTGCCATAAGTAGAAAGTGAATCGACTATCCTGATCTGAGACTATGCTCACTGGAACCCCGTGTAATTTGACTATATGCTGCACGTACATCTCTGCCAGCTTCTCCGTAGACAAACGCACTTTGAAAGGCAAGAAGTGGGCCGATTTGGTCAATCTATCAACGATGACCCATATCGCCTCTTTCCCTCCTGGAGAATGCGGAAGTCCAGAAATAAAGGTCCATAGTGATATGCTCCCACTTCCACTTTGGAATGGATAGTGGCTGTAGTAGACCACCTGGCCTCTGTCTCTCGCTTTATGTCATACCACCAAATGTGTTGTCTCAAGTCTCTGTACATCTTGTTGGCACCAGGATGCATAGAGTACTGAAAACGGTGTGCCTCCTGAAGAAACTTCTCTCAAAGCTCTCCACTTGGCACGCATAGTCTGACACCATGCCTCAACGACCCATCTTCCGCGATAGAGAAATCATCCAATAATCGTGCCTGTACCTGCCCCGTGATGACCCTCAAAGCTTCATCCTCAAACTATGCTGCTCTGATCCTGTCCGTCAGCTCCGACTGAACCTGTAAACCCCATATCTGCTCTTCAATTCTAGGGACTATAACCTCAATGCCCAAACTCTCCAAATCTTCCAGAAGATGACGATCTATCGTCAAACACATGGTTACAGGATACCTGCTCAAATATCGGCAACCACGTTGGCCTTCCCTGGATGGTATTGTAAGGATATATCAAAATCCTTCATCAGCTCTAACCATCGCCTCTGCCTCATATTCAGCTTCTTCTGTGTAAACACGTACTTTAAGCTCTTGTGGTCAGTAAAAATCTCTACACGCTCTCCGTACAGATAGTGTCTCCACAACTTTAAGGCAAAAATGATTGCTGCCAACTTCAAATCATGAGTCAAATAGTTCTTTTTATGCGGACATAACTGTCTGGATGCATAGACAATCACCTTTCCATGCTGCTGAAGAACGCATCCCAAATCATTTCCCAAAGCATCACTGTAGATCATGAATCCTCCGGATCCAGATGGCAACGTCAGAATAGGAGCCGATGCCAACCTCTTCTTCAGCTCCTCGAAGGCGGCCTGACACTTCTCGGACCAAACAAACTCTTCGTCATTCCTGGTAAGTCGGGTCATCGGCTTGGCAATCCTGAAAAAGTTCTGTACTTACTTCCGGTAATAACTTGTCAGACCCATAAAACTTCGAATCTCTGAAACTGAATTCGGTGTAGACCAGGACTCCATTGCAGCAATCTTTTTCGGATCCATAAAAATCCCATCGCCAGATACAACGTGGCCCAGAAACTCCACTCTGTCCAAGTAGAACTCATACTTCGACAGCTTCCCATACAGCTGCTCCCTCCTGAGAGTATCCAATATAATCCTCAGTGCTCCTCGTGCTCCTCTGGCGTCATTGAATAAATAATGATGTTATTAATAAAGACCACCACGAACTTGTCAAGGTACTGATGGAATACCTTGTTCATCAAGTTCATGAATACCGTCGGGGCATTAGTCAACCCAAACGACATGACAGTAAACCCATACTAGCCATAACGAGTTCGAAAAGTAGTCTTTGGAATGTCCTTCTTCCTTACCTTCAGCTGATGATAACCAGACCTCAGGTCTATCTTCGAGAATACCTTCGCGCCGCTCAACTGATCAAATAAATCATCTATTCTCGATAGCGAGTACTTGTTCTTGATAGTGAGGTTGTTCAACGCCCTGTAATCAATGCACATATGCGCTGATCCGTCCTTCTTCGGTACGAACAATACCGGAGCACCCCAAGGCGAATAACTGTACCTGATGAATCCCTTGTCCTACAACTAATCCACTTGTTTTTTCAGCTCCGCCAACTCGCTGTTGTTTACTCTATAGACATACTGTGAGATGGGCTCTACGTCTGGCAACAAGTCTATAGAGAACTCAATATACCTATCCGGTGGCATCCTCGACAACTCTTCTGGGAAGACATCCATAAACTCTGTAATCAAAGGATGAGGCAGCTCCTTGTCTTTAATCATATATCACCACAAATAGCACCATCACTCTGCCCTATTGTTCCCCTAGCAAACTCAAATACTGGCTCCCGTGGAGGACTAAACACAACCCTACCTCCTCTACAATCTATACTAGCAAAGTGCATACTCAACTAATCCATCCCGAGTACAATATCGTAGATCGGTAGCTGCACTCAATTTTCGGCCTCCCAATGAAACACTCTGCCCCTTACAAATTTCACCGTCCAGGATAATACCTCCCCCGATCATAATCTTGTAAGTCCTACCCAAAGATTCAGCAGGAATATGATGCTTGAGAGCAAAAGATACATATATAAAACTATGAGATACACTACTATCAAATAATGATGAATCTAGAATGAAATCGAGAAGAAGAGAACCTGCTATAACATCTCCGACGGGCTCAGCCTCTTCAACTGCCAGAGCAAATGCCATATCCTGAACACCCCTCTGCGGGTGGTGCTAAGCAAATCGCTGTTGCTGGATCGGAAGTAGTGGACCCCTCGGTTGTATTGCAGGTAGCTTGTCTGGTGCCCCCTGAGCTACACCTACTCCAAAGGCTGCCCTACGACGGTTCGTAGGACAATCCCTCAACTGATGGCCTACACTACCGCAAAAGAGGCACATCCCTAGTCTCTTCCTATAAACCTTCCAGATATGACCAGGCTTCTTACAAAAGTTGTACTGAGGGGCATGTCGCACCTGTCTCTGCTGGTGGTGGAGCACCTGCTGAACTGGTACCCTAGCCTGGGCCTGAATCTGTTGTTGGTGCTACGAAAAAGAATAATGTTGTAGCTAAGGACGTTTAGCAGCCCCCGCGCTGCTAGTAGCCCTCGAGAACAGATCACGGTCCCTCTTGGGCTTCAGGCCCCACTCTCGCTCTACCTTGCGGGCCTCCGCAAGGATCTCGGAATATGTCGCATAAAATGAGGGGATGATGATCTTGATATCCCAGATCAAACCCTCTCTGAAGCGGCTCACCTTGATCTCCGGGTCATGTACCATATACTCTGCATATCGGCTCAGCCGGCCGAACTCTGCAGCGTATTCCTCCATAGACATACTCTCATGCTGGAGGTTCTGAAACTGTATCGCCAGATCGATATTTTCCGTAGGGAAAAAGAACTTTTCCTTGAAGAGGTCCTTGAACTCTGCCCAGGTGTGGCCCTCTCCTGCAAGAGTCGGCTCATTCCCGAACCAAGTATGGGCGATATATAATAGCTGTAGCCCAACCGCCTCGACCTTCAGGTCATCTGCGAGGCGCAAAGCCCTCATCTGACGCTCGATGTCATCAAGCCAGTCATCTGCATCGACAACGCCCTCGGTTCCGCTAAAGTCTCGAGGCCCCAACTTCTTAAAGTCTTGGATGTTGCCTGGTCTCAATTGCGCTCCCTGATGCGGAGCCCCTCACTCCACAGCTGTTAGAGCCAACTGGTGGACATCTTCTATACCCTAATGTATCGCGTCCGTCTGCCTCTGCTGAACCTCAGTCTGGGCTCGCTGAGTCTCCAACATCTGCTGGAAGAAAGTGAACATCTGCCCCATGTCTGTAGGCAGAGGAGGCAGAGGAGAAAGATACTCTGTAACTGACGGAGGAGTCCGCTATACAGGAGGAGGAAGAACGCCCACGACAACTCCTATCGCAGCTCCCGGTACTGGGGTAGGAGCAACCGTAGTGACCTCTGGGACAGTCCTCGTAACTGGTGGAGGAGCACCTCCGAATGCTGTAGATGCTCCGACTGTAGTAGATGTGACTGGATCAGGTCCGCAAGATGTAGCAGAAGCAGACCTCTCAGTCTCCGCAGGCCCCGAGCGCTGTGATCTCGTCTTCACCATCCTGAAGATAGATCGAAAAAAAAGAAGTCAATATGGCATAAGATAGACTATATCAGGGAGGACAGTTAGAGTGTAAGAATCAATATAAAAAAGGACAGTTAAAATGATCAGCAAGTTGGAAGTTTTCCTATTTTCTGATTGAGTAACCTTAGCCTATCTCCTAGATATGTACCACAGGCTCGTAAAAGTACTCTAAGTCGAGCGCTACTATGACATCGCACTATTTGTGACTTCTAGACCTGCATGGGCCACCACTAAAAATGTATCACGACCTGCACCCAGTATAAGGGTACGAGTACGTAACAGCGTCCAGCCTATGCCATAGAAACGGCGTAGAACGCTGTATAAGTCTGCTATCTAATAATATATAATAACCTGTCATCTCCGAATGGAGGATATAATGAATACATATAATCTTAATCATAATCTAACAGGAAGAATATATGGCACGAATAAAGATAGAGATGAACTCAGAGTGCAAAGTATCAAGCTCAACCAGAGAGAGAGTCACAATATAGTTATACAAGTCTAAAATAATATAACAAGCATAATGTAATAAGCTGGAGACAGAGTCCAGTCCAAAACCTAATCTAACTGAGTAACAGCTAGAGTTTCATCAGCTGGAGCTAATCCCTACTGGACTAGGGTCTCCAAGTCTATGCCCACTACGTCATGAGGACCATAGTAGGTGGTGCAGTCCTCCTCCTCCTCGTTTGTAAAATTTTGTCAACATATCCAGTCAGGATGGGACGAGTACAATCCTCCAATAACAGTTCTCAATATATGACATGTGCTACGAGACAGTAAATAGAGAGAATATATAAGAGTAATGAACTGTACATGAAAGTAGCATGGCAAGGTAAAAGTTATAAACTACAGCTAGAGCAATGGCAAGGAAAACTGATCATGTTATGTACAAGAGTCAAGAATCATAAAATCTATGTGAGTGAATACTAGCTTCGACATATGGCCGGCTTGGGAACTTGTACAATGTTTATGGCCCGGTTAATAATACGTGGGGTATACGATTAACACTCACAATCAATACTTGCACAATAGGGGTAATGACCACATATCTACACTAATACTCTCCGTCCCGACTGGTAGAGTGGATCCAAGCAAGACACATTATGACACGAGATTCTAAGAGAATGTAGCAAGTCTCTTCGAGAATCGGTGTCCATATATTGTACAAGAACTATAAGGGGGCTTGCACAATGTACACTAAGGTAACAAGGAATAACATCTCATGTCGGAATCCATAAATACCAATTCGTGTGACCAATGTGTCAAGAACAAGTACATCTACACTAAGTATATGAAATATAGCAGTTATCATAAATGGAAAAAATTATCAGAGAATGTACTCGCCTGAGATCCGATGGAAAATGTCAACATAGTCTGATACGGTGCCTCGAAGACCTAAATATAGAATGTTGTATCAATATAAAGTATTGGAAATAAATGCAAGTCAAACTAAGTCAAACTGGATCAAGCTAAGTTAAACTAGGTCAAAAGTTGACCTATAGTTGACTTTTGGTCAACTGGTCAACTATGATCAACTCCTAGTCCATTTTAGGTCAAATGTTGACTCTATTTTGATTTTCTGTCAAAATAGTCAACCTTGGTCAAACTAGGCCAAGTATCCTATTTCTAACCATTACCTACCAATATATCCTAATTCTAACCATTACTTACCAAGGTATCCTAATTACCTGATCTCTATAGGTATCCTTATACCAATACCTTAAGTTGGTAACTAATACCTTAACACCCCATCTACCTTAGATACCAGGTAATACTCTTACCTTAGTAATATTCTACCCTTAGGCTAGTAGATAACTCACTGTCCTAGGCTAATAGATCCTACCATTACCTTAGACTAGTATCTAACCATCTATCTTAACATCCTACCAAATACCATAGCTATCTAGGTAATACCTTATACCTTAGCGAAGATACTCTAGATAATACCTTAGGATACTAACTTACCCTCCTAAGATACTAACTTGTATCTTAGGATACCCACTACTCATATCCTAAGACACTAACTAGGATACTAGATACTAGTAAGATACTAACTTGGACACCACTCCTAATGAGATACTAACTATGACATCTAAGATACTAACTAGTAGCATCCTAACTCAAGATAATATCACATATATATATAAGACACTAACTACAGATATATATAAATATATATATATATATATATATATATATATATATATATATATATATATATATATATATATATATATATATATATACCACTCCTAATGAGATACTAACTATGACATCTAAGATACTAACTAGTAGCATCCTAACTCAAGATAATATCACATATATATATAAGACACTAACTACAGATATATATATATATATATATATATATATATATATATATATATATATATATATATATATAAATATATATATATATATATATATAAATATAAATATATATATATATATATATATATATATATATATATATATATATATATATATATATATATATATATACAACTACTAACCACTAGACACTATCCTCACAAACACACACACACACACACACACACACACAAAAGGGGCAGCTGCCTTACTGCTGCCAAGCTGTGCAGCTGCTGCTGCTACTGCTATGTAGCTGCTGGTGTAGCCTGCCTTACAGCTGTTGCTGCAGTGGCTCTTCTATCTGCTGCTGCCCTCTTTTCTCTTTTCCCTTCGCACATACATCCCCCTCATACAAACCCCCTCTACTCCTCTCTAAATGTCAAATCCCTATTTTGAAAACAAGTATCTGACTGTATTTTTTGGATTTTGAGAATTTTTAAATTTGGGTATTCTAAAAATTTTCTTATTATTTTCTTGAATGTGGATTTTATCCTCATTATTATTGTTATTATTATTTTTCTTGTTCCTATATATATCCTACCCCAAAAAAATCTAAACCTCTCTCTTCCACTCTCACCCCTCAGCCGACACCCCCTACCTAACCCCCCTCTCTTCACTCAAATCATCTCTTCCCCCTCACCTTTCTCTCTCTCTCTCTTCCGATAACAGCACACCCTCCCAAATTCCCTTTCCTCTCTCTCTCTTGCTGGACGACCAGCCAGCCCCCTCCCCACTCTTCTTCGAGCTCTCCCTTTCCATCCCCACTGTAGCCTCCGCCACCACTTCAGCCACCACCGCCATGGCGACCACCCCCATCGTCGCTGTTGCCTCCCTCACCACCATCACCTTCATCTCCGGCGCCTCCGCCGCCCTCACCCATGAGCGCCGCCTCCACTTTCGACGTGGTCGCCCCACTTCCAGCCGCGACCACCGCCACCAGCACCATCGTCATCACCATCGGCCCCATGGCCTCCGCCCCCTTCTCCTTCCTCCTCTCGCCGTGGCGCGGACAGCCGCCGTGAGCCGCCGCCCATCTGGCTTTCGTCACCGTCGTCTCCTCAGGACTTGGCCGCATCGACGACGATCTCCCCCGCTCCTTTCGTCGAGCGCAGCGCCACTGCTGCCGCCCTTCCTCTGTCGCGAAGCCGCCCCGACCTGGCCGGACTCCTGACGAGCTCCCCTCTCCCTGTCTTCTCCGTCGGCGGCGACCAGCACCGTCTGGCTGAGCATCCACGGTGAGCTCCTCCGCCTCCCTCCTTTTCTCGACGACCATCGCCTCGGAAGCAGTGCCACCTCGGAAGCGAGCCCCCTCGACATACGTGCCCCTCGTGTAGTATTTCTTTATTCCCTGTGCACTTCGGGACGCGTGCACCTTGGTGTACGTGTCAGTTTTGATCTTTGTGCTGTCTTGGGCAATGTGCTATCTCGGTTTGCACGTTGTCTCGATTTCCATATCTTGTCCTTTGTACCATCTCGATTTTTGTATCGCTTCGATTTGTGTGCACGCGCCGATTTGCGCACCGCCTCGATTTACGTACATAAGTTGACTTGTGTGCCGCATCATTTTGCGTGCCACCTTGGACTTTGTGTCATCTTAATTTGCGTGTATGCTTTGATTTATATGCTATATTGGTCTTTATCTCATCTCGATTCGCGTGCCAGTCTCAATTTGCGTGTCGTGTGATTCGTGTACTATCTTGATATTCGCGATCCCTCGATCTACATGTACGTCTTGATTTACGTGCACGTCCTATTCCTGTTCGCCTCGTTATTCGTGCCATCTTGATTTGTATATCGCATTATTTTGTGCCCTATCTTGATATTCATAATTTTCTCGATCTATGTATATATCTTGATTTACGTGCACGTTGTCTCCTGTTTGCCTCGATATTCGAGTCATCTCGATTCTTGTGTGCATTTCGATATACGTGCATGCCTCAGTTTGCGTGTCTATATCGATCTACGTGCCTCAGTTTTCATGCCAGATTCTTGTACTACTTGCGGGACCCACACGGTATAGCCACGTGCCATTCTTCATGATTTTTGTCATTACCTTATTATTTAATTCTAATGATTGTTTAGTGCGTGTTCTGAGGATCTCGATGGACGTGCTTCCCTGGATTCCGATCGTCGAAGACTTGCTTACTTAGCCGAGCCCTCTAGGCAAGTACCCCTTGCTCATCGACGGCTCTTGCCCTCTCTTCTGGATTTATTGTATTTAATTAATTATAATTATAATTGTACAACCATGATTAGTGTAGCTTAGCAGTAGAACTGCCATGTTGATAACCTATGATAGCTTGGTTCGATACCGGTTTACGATCGTATCGGACAACTCGGACGGGTCATCCACACCTCCGAGGATACGAGCACGACTCACGAGTATGGATTGTCCCCATATGCCCCGTGTCCGACTCACGGTCGGTTAACGGCTTGGCTAACTGTTTCTATGACCTTGCTTGTGGCTTGGATATGACTGTGGGTCTTGGTGCGCCCTGTGTGACGATTCTTGTTGCATGTGTTGGCTTGGCGTCCAGTACGCATCGTAGTGCTGTTGGAGGCCGACACTTAGTGTTCTCGGCTATGGTTTGGTTTCCAGTACGCATGGTAGCGCTGCTGGAAGCTGAGACTTAGTGTTCTCTGCCTGCGATTCTGCGGCAGGTTGTGCCGAGTGGATTTAGCCCCAATTTGCAGGGAGCTCTCGTCCAGAATACAAAGGAGACTGCCGAATTTTTCCAGAATTCTCGTCGAGAATTTGGTTCAAAGAATTAGGCAGAACAATTCCTTTGGTTTGCTGATCTAGACTCGTGCTTACTTGTTTTGGATATAGTGGTCTGATTCCAATACTTGCTAGGTAGACTCTTGACTAGATTAGTCGCCTAGTTCTTGACCTGTCGTGTCCATCGGATAGCGTAAGGAGTATGGTTCCACCTGGAAGACGGTCTGCAACCCTGGTCCTTGTTTGGTTTAAGGGTTGTGGATATGCTCCAGAGCGGTTCATGTAATTCTTGCCACTTTTTTGACGACATTTAATGTATATATTCTTATCTTCTGACCATTCATTCTAGGAGTTATCCTAGTCTAGCCAACTAGAACTAATAGTTGTCCTATGTATCAAGATTTGTGATTTTGGGGTATATTTGAGGATTGAGTATTATGGGAGTATGATCTCGAGATATTGATTGATAGACTCACGTGGATTCTTGGATAGTGTTACTATTTCTTTCGATGTTCTAATTCGATCCGACATGACTGTGGATTCTTGGATTTTGATAATCGCGAATATTTCGCAGAACGAAGAGAATATCGAGGGTATTATTATATGATTTTTACTCGACTTCCCAAGCGCCCAAAGCCTGGTTTGTTTGCTATATCTTGATAGTAGTAAGACTTGTTTGCTGATAGCTTGTAATCATCGATTCAGAGGATTCTTGTAAGCCAGAGGGCCTAGCATTGTTTATAGTGATGATCTTGGTATTTGGTGATTATCTTTCTTGACGTCATATTCACTCCATCGTGGATGGGAGACTCTTGATAGATTGATCCGATGGATAGACCGACCTGATGATTAGAGCTGTAGGCTCCCTTGTATACTTGATAGGATATTATAGTAGTGATTTTGATCATGTACTTGACCTGATATCCATGCCACGATGTGGGCAGATGTCTTCTTGCGACTGACAGATTTGTCCTTGTCCCTGATATGACTACTTGTATCCGTGCTATAAGTCCAGCTTACCCTTCGAGGTACTGGCCCTGACTTTACACTGCGGTGCCCCTTGTCTATTGGCACTTTGAGGTGCTACTTCCATAATTATATGGCATTGTGATGCCATCCTGATATTCTAGCTATATTATATGATTACCTGCAAAGGTACCTTGGTAGTTGGCCTTTAGTCTTAGCGTGGTCAGGATTGCTTGTTTGTTTGTTGCATAACACAAATGATGGATCACAACTGGGACTATAGGTGCTGAGGTTGATTCTTACTTAGCGTTCCCGTACTGAGGTACGACATCTAGGAGGGTGATCATGTGACCACGATATGTGATTTCAGATAAATGTATGGTTATTCTAGGTAACTTAAACTAGGAGAAGCATTGGGAGGGAACGGAATCCCGAGATCGTGCATTACTAGCCTTATTCCAGACATTAGTCATGACCTGCAGGCTGGCCGCCACGGATGTTGTTACCGTTCGCACTAGCGGATGGCTAGATCCGGCTACTACTTATATACTATGTACTTCTCTTGCTCGCATGGTGGCCTTATGAGGGATCGGTGCTTATCTTGTCTTGCTATACTTGGCCCCGCTAGCCCTGCTGGGACGGCACGATCTGAGGATTTCCATACTTGCATTGTTGGGGTAACCCAACCTCCACTAGACAGCCGTAGACATATGAGTGGCCGCTTATTCTCCTAAATTGTTTGGCTTGTTACTTGCTCAGTCGACTGATATCGGGTTCCAGTTGGCGATGCAGGTATTATTGGATGTTAGGGAGATTGTGATGTTTGGTGGTTATTTAGCTACATTAGTTGTGGATTATTATCGTGCGTTGGTACCGCATGATTCTTACCCTCATTCTTTGTTCATATATGTTCTGCTTTATATTTTATCCTGCTAGCTTTTCTTCGTCCGTCCTTGAGCCTTTCCTTCTGGTACTTGCTACGGTTGGCTTGACCAACCCTGGATTATTTCCAGATTGCCTGTGACCGACCCTGTGGATCTTCCAGACTTGACTTGGGGGATGTGCTTCAGTTCCCGACCATGGTAGGAACTGTGGGAAAGTATATTCGTCTACATTATTATCATGTACTGTAGACTTTCCGATTATCATATGTGTATTTTCTGCTTTCTATATGATTATCTCTCTTGTACTTATTTTCATTGCTATTGCCTATGGATATGAGATTGGATTTAGGCAATCGATAATTGCATGCTAGGATACCCAGCAAGATTGACAGCCGTCATCGCCGTATAACGTATTCGTACCTTATACGGTATAGCTGGCCGACGTCCGTCTTCGTATTTCGGTACTGGGGCGTGACACGGTTTTAGTGGTGGCCCATACAGATCTCGTTTTGAGATTTTGTTGGGTATCACATGATTATTGATCTCAGTCCACTATTCCTTGGTATTCTCACTTGTTACACTTGTCCTTCGCTCACTTGAACTTGTGAATTGGTCCTTATCTCTAACTGGACCTATCTTGCTTGGCTTTGTCTTATTCGTTGTTATCTACCCCTGATCCTTGTTCGATAGATATGATCATATAGTTGGCCATGTCGATCGCTTTATCAGACAAGACGTTGTCTTGTCTCCATCATTGGGTTACTTGATTATCTATCTTGGGTTCTGTACTCTCTACCGATGTATTGCCTTGTTTGAATTCTTGTTATCCATTTCGTGCATTGACACTGTGTTGACTTAGTATTCTTATCGCCCTCTTCGAGCGTTGGCTTGACTGCTATGGAAGGAAGATTTCATCAGGACTCTAAGATTGGATATTTTAACATTTGTTGAGTATCCAAGGGATATTCTCGTATCAGTTCGGCTTCCTTGATTCTGGATAGTTCTGCACTCATGATTATCTGTTTCAAATATTATTTTGATTATAGATATACCTTCTATACATTATGTTTTGATATGGATCCTTCATTTGGAGTATTTTTCTACGGATATGGAGTATTTTCCTAGAAAAAATATCTTGTGGTTATTATTGAAGATATTTTTGGATGTGTGTTACGATTCACCTGGATTTTGGATTTTGGTTATTTTCTAGGCCTCTCGTTATATTGTTAGAGATTTTGTGATTTTAGTGATTTGGATATTTGGGTTATGGATTTGTTTCGTTTTGGATATTTATCAAGAGTACCAGGTGACCCTAGTATACCTTGACGGCATGGTAACGAAAGTTGCAGCCGCTCGATTATAGTATCATGGTAACTTTTTTGCAGCCATTTCGGTTGGCGTGGCAGAGAATGACCGTGACCCATCTTATGATCGAATATTAGAAACCTACGATCGTCGGTTCGAGACAGATATCCTGTATTTTATGATTTTATTCGAATTTTTATGCAGTTGGGATTTTACGTTTCCTGACATTGTTTTCGATATTTTGTACTTGTTTTGATTTATGGGGTTATTTCGTGCATGCAAGATTTTGATTTTTCAAGAATCTTCGATGTTTTGGATTTACCTTGCGAGTTGTTTTATGTTGCCAGATATTGTTCTCTTTGATGTTTTCATATTGAGATTTAGTTCGTTTCTAATTGTATTACTTGATTTCTGTAAGGTGGGTAGAGTTTTCATGATATATATATGTACTAGTTTTGAAAACCCTATTTTGATAATTTTGAAATTTCGAGGACGAAATTTTTGTAAGGTGGGTAGGATGTCAAATCTCTATTTTAAAAATAGGTAACTGACTGTATTTTTGGATTTTGGGAATTTTTAAATTTGGGTATTCTAAAAATTTTCTTGTTATTTTCTTGAATGTGGATTTTATCCTCATTATTGTTGCTATTATTATTTTTCTTATTCCTATATCTACCCTACCCCAAAATATCTAAACCACTCTCTCCCTCTCTCACCCCTCAGCAGACACCACCTACCTAACCTCCCTCTCTTCACTCAACTCATCTCTTCCCCCTCACCTCTCTCTCCCTCTCCCGAGAACAACACCCCCCCAAATTCCCTTTCCCCCCTCTCTCTCTCTCTTGTTGGACGACCAGCTAGCCCCCTCCCCACTCTTTCCCGAGCTCTCCCTTTCTATCCCCACTGCAACCTCCGCCACCACTTCACCCACCACCGCCATGGCGACCACCCCCATCGTCGCCGTCGCCTCCCTCGCCTCCATCTCCGCCGCCTTCGCCGCCCTCACCCACGAGCGCCGTCTCCACTTCCGCCATGGTCGCCCCCCTCCAGCCACGACCACCGCCACCAGCACCATCGTCATCACCTCCGGCCCCATGGCCTCCGTCCCCTTCTCCTTCCTCCTCTCGCCGTGGCGCGGACAGCCGCCGCGAGCCGCCGCCCATCTGGCTGTCATCGCAGTCGTCTTCTCACGACTTGGCCGCGTCGGCGACGATCTCCTTCGCTCCCTTCGTCGAGCGCAGCACCACTGCTGCCGTCCTTCCTCTGTCACGGAGCTGCCCCGACCTGGACAGACTCCCAATGAGCTCTCCTCTCCATGTCTTCTCCGCCGGCGGCGACCAACACCGCCTGGCCGAGCATCCACGGTGAGATCCTCCGCCTCCCCTTCTTTTCTCGGCGACTATCGCCTCGGGAGCAGTGCCACCTCGGGCAGCGGGACGTCCTTGGGCTCCGTGCTGCTCGGGCAGCAAGCCCCCCTCGCCAAGCGTGCCCCTCGGGCAGTGTGCCCTTATTCTTTGTGAACTTCGGGATGCGTGCAACTTGGTGTATCTGTCAGTTTCGTTCTTTGCACTGTCTTGGGCAATGTGCTATCTCGGTTTGCATGTTGTCTCGATTCCCGTATCTCGGCCTTTGTGCCATCTCGATTTTCGTATCGCTTCGATTTGTGTGCACGTGCTAATTTGTGCACCGCCTCGATTAGCGTTCCCCTTGGACTCCGTACCGTCTCGATTTGCGTGTATAAGTTGACTTACGTGCCGTATCGGTTTGCATGCCACCTTGGGCTTTGTGTCATCTTAATTTGCGTGTACGCTCCGATTTGCGTGTCGCATTGGTCTTTGTGCCGTCTCGATTTGTGTGTCACGTGATTCGTGCGCTATCTTGATATTCGCGATCCCTCGGTCTACGTGTATGTCTCAATTTACGTGCACGTCCTGTTCCTGTTCGCCTCGATATTCGTGCCATCTTGATTTGTGTGTCGTATTGATTTGCGCACTATATTGATATTCGTGATTTCCTCGATCTACGTGCATGTCTCGATTTACGTGCACATTGTCTCCTGTTTGCCTCGATATTCGAGTCATCTCGATTCTCGTGCGCATCTTGATATACGTGTACGTCTCGGTTTGCGTGTCTATCGATCCGCTTGTCTCAGTTTTTGTGCCAGATCCTTGTACTACTTGCGGGACCCACACGGTATAGCTTCGTGCCATTCTTCGTGATTTTCGTTATTACCTTATTATTTAATTCTAATAATTGTTTATTGTGTGTTCTGAGGATCCCGATGGACGTGCTATCCTGGATCCCGATCGCCGAAGACTTGCTTACCTAGCCGAGCCCTCTAGGCAAGTACCCCTTGCTCATCGATGGCTCTTGCCCTCTCTCCTGGATTTATTATATTTAATTAATTGTAATTGTAATTATATAACCATGATTAGTGTAGCTTAGCAGTAGAACTGCCATGATGATAACCTATGATAGCTTGGTTCGATACCGGTTTACGACCGTATCGGACAACTCGGACGGGTCATCCACACCTCCGAGGACACGAGCACGACTCACGAGTATGGATTATCCCCATATGCCCCGTGTCCGACTCGCGGTCGGGTAACGGCTTGGCTAACTGTTTCTATGACCTAGGTTGTGGCTTGGATAAGACTATGGGTCTTGGTGCGCCCTGCGTGGCGATTCTTGTTGCATGTGTTGGCTTGGCGCCCAGTACTCGTCGTAGTACTGTTGGAGGCCGAGACTTAGTGTTCTCGGCTATGGTTTGGTTTCCAGAACGCATGGTAGCGCTGCTGGAAGCTGAGACTTAGTGTTCTCAGCCTGCGATTCTGCTGCGGGTTGTGCCGAGTGGATTTAGCCCCAATTCGCTGGGAGCTCCCGTCCAGAATACAAAGGAGACTCTGTCGAATTTTTCCAGAATTTCCGGTCGAAAATTTGGTTCGAAGAATTAGGCAGAACCATTCCTTTGGGTTGCTGATCTAGACTCGTGCTTGACTAGATTAGTCGCCTAGTTCTTGACCTGTCTTGTTCGTCGGATAGCGTAAGGAACACGGTTCTACCTAGGATACGATCTGCAACCCTGGCCCTTATTTGGTTTAAGGGTTGTGGATCTGCTCCAGAGCGGTTCATGCAATCCTTGCCACTTTTCTGGCGGCATTTAGGGGGCGTTTGGTATGCGGAATACTATATAGCCGAAAATTCTATATTCCCGGGAATCAAATTCCAAGGAATTAAATTTCCTGGAGAATTACATTCCCATGTTTGGTGACAATATAAATATTCTCGTGAAAAAAATAAAAAATAATAATAACGAAAAAAATGAACAAATATAAAAAAGGGTAAAAACGACAAAAATCGGTAAAAACGAAAAAAATGGTAAAAACGACAAAATAAATAAAATGACAAAAACGACAAAAAATCGGTTAAAACAACAAAAATGACCAAAAAGCGACAAAAAATGTATAAACGACAAAAAATAAAAAAAAGGCTAAAAACGACAAAAATAACCAAAACACGACAAAAACGACATCAAATCGGTAAAAACGACAAAAAAAAAAACAAAAAATTGGTTAAACGAAAAAAATTGACAAAAAAAATGGTTAAAAACGACAAAAAATCGGTTAAAAACAACAAAAAATCGGTTAAAAACGACAAAAAAATCGGTTAAAACGACAAAAAAAAACCAAAAAGCGACAAAAACGAAAAATAATCGATAAAAAAGACAAAATCGGTTAAAACGACAAAAAAACTAAAAATGACAAAAAATCGGTAAAAACGACAAAAAGACAAAAAATGCAAAAAATCAGTAAAAGTGACCAAAAAACGACAAAAACGACAAAAAAGACTAAAAATCGGTAAAAACAAAAAAAAACTACAAAAACGACAAAAAATCGCTTAAAACGACAAATTTGACAAAAAAAACGACAAAAGGACAAAAATTGGGTAAAAACGACAAAAATAATCAAAAAGTGAGAAAAAGACAAAAATAGGTAAAAACGACAAAAAAATCGCTTAAAACGA
Source organism: Iris pallida (assembly GCA_029216955.1). NCBI lineage: Eukaryota > Viridiplantae > Streptophyta > Magnoliopsida > Asparagales > Iridaceae > Iris > Iris pallida. The sequence continues at coordinate 34,782,875 of JANAVB010023800.1, read as the reverse complement.
CAAAAAATAATCAAAAAGTGACAAAAAAGACAAAAAAATTGGCAAAAACGACAAAAAATTGCTTTAAACGACAAGAATGACAAAAAAAACGACAAAAAGGACAAAATTTGGGTGAAAACGACAAAAAAGACAAAATGGATAAAAACGACAAAATATTGCTTAAAACGATAAAAAATTGGTGAAAATGACAAGAAACGATAAAAATGACAAAAAAAATCAAAAAGTGACAAAAAAGACAAAAAATGGGTAAAAACGACAAAAAATCGTTTAAAACGACAAAAATTGGTAAAAACGACAAAAAATGGCAAAAAAATGACAAAAAAGAAAAAATATTCAAAACTAATCAAAATTGATCAAAAAAGAAGAAAAAATTTAGACAATTTTTTTTTTTTGCCCGGACAAAAAAAATACCCACCTATTCTCAAGGAATAGAATTTACATGTTTTGTGGGTAAACTATTTACTCGGGTATTTATAATTCACGGGAATAAATTTTTTATAAGCCAAACAAACGTGGTAATAGATTCCCATGTTAAATTTTCCCCGGGAATAAAAAAAATACCGCGTACCAAACGCCCCCTTAATGTATATATTCTTGTCTCCTGACCATTCATTCTAGGAGTTATCCTAGTCTAGCCAGCCTGAACTGATAGTTGTCCTATGTATCGAGATTTGTCATTTTGGGATATATCTGAGGATTGAGTATTACGGGAGTATGATCTCGAGATATTGATTGATACACTCACGTGGATTCTTGGATAGTGTTACTATTTCTTTCGATGATGTTCTAATTCGATCCGACATGACTGTGGATTCTTGGATTTTGATAATCGTGAATGTTTCGCAAAACGAGGAGAATATCGAGGGTATTATTATATGATTTTTACTCGACTTCCCAAGCGCCCAAAACCTGGTTTGTTTGCTATATCTTGGTAGTAGTGAGACTTGTTTGCTGATAGCGTGTAATCATCGATTCAAGGGATTCTTGTGAGCCAGAGGGCCTAGCATTGTTTATAGTGATGAGCTTGGTATTTGGTGATTATCTTTCTTGACGTGATATTCACTCCATCGTGGATGGGAGACTCTTGATAGATTGATCCGGTAGATAGACCGACCTAATGATTAGAGCTGTAGGCTCCCTTGTATACTTGATGGGATATTATAGTAGAGATTTTGATCATGTACTTGACCTGATATCCATGCCACGATGTAGGCAGATGACTTCTTGTGACTGAAAGATTTGTCCTTGTCCCAGACATGACTACTTGTATCCGTACTATAAGTCCAGCTTACCCTTCGAGGTACTGGCCCTGACTTTGTACTGCGGTGTCCCTTGTCTATTGGCACTTTGAGGTGCTACTTCCATGATTATATGGCATTGCGATGCCATCCTGATATTCTAGCTATATTATATGATTACCTGCACGGATACCTTGGTAGTTGGCCTTTAGTCTTAGCGTGGTCAGGATTGCTTGCTTGCTTGTTGCATAACACTAAGGATGGATCACAACTGGGACTATAGGTGCCGAGGTTGATTCTTACTTAGCATTCCCGTACTGAGGTACGACATCTAGGAGGGTGATCATGTGACCACGGCATGTGATTCCGGATAAATGTATGGTTATTCTAGGTAACTTAAACTGGTAGAAGCATTGGGAGAGAACAGAATCCCGAGATCGTACATTACTAGCCTTATTCCAGACATTAGTCATGACCTGCAGGCTGGCCGCCGCGGATGTTGTTACCGTTCGCACTAGCGGATGGCTAGATCCGGCTACTACTTATGTACTATGTACTTCTCTTGCTCGCACGGTGGCCTTACGAGGGATCGGTGCTTATCTTGTCTTGCTATACTTGGCCCCGCTAGCCCTGCTGGGACGACACGATCTGAGGATTCCCATGCTTGCATTGTTGGGGTAACCCAACCTCCACCTAGACAGCCGTAGACATTTGAGTGGCCGCTTATTCTCCTAAATTGTTTGGCTTGTTACTTGCTCAGTCGATTGATATCGGGTTCCAGTTGGCGATGCAGATATTTTTGGATGTTAGGGAGATTGTGATGTTTGGTGGTTATTTAGCTACATTAGTTGTGGATTATTATCGTGCGTTGGTACCGCATGATTCTTACCCTCATTCATTGTTCATATATGTTCTGCTTTATATTTTATCCTGCTGGCTTTTCTTCGCCCGTCCTTGAGCCTTCCCTTCTGGTGCTTGCTATGGTTGGCCTGACCAACCCTGGATTGTTCCCAAATTACCTGTGATCGACCCTGTGGATCTTCCAGACTTGACTTGGGGGATGTTCTTCAGTTCCCGACAATACTAGGAACTATGGGAAGGTATATTCGTCTATATTATTATCATGTACTGTAGACTTTTCGATTATCATGTGTATTTTCTGCTTTCCATATGATTGTCTCTCTTGTAGTTACTTTTATTGCTATTGCATGTGGATATGAGATCGGATTTAGGCCATAGATACTTGCATGCTAGGATACCCAGCAAGATTGACAGCCGTCATCGTCGTATAACGTATTCGTACCTTATACGGTGTAACTGGCCGGCGTCCATCCTCGTATTTCGGTACTGGGGCGTGACACGGTTTTTGTGGTGGTCCATACAGGTCTCGTTTTGAGATTTTGTTGGGTATCACATGATTATTGATCTTAGTCCACTATTCCTTGGTATTCTCACTTGTTGCACTTGTCCTTCGCTCACTTGAACTTGTGAATTGGTGCTCATCTCTAACTGGACCTATCTTGCTTGGCTTTGTCTTATTCGTTGTTATCTACCCCTGATCCTTGTTCGATAGATATGATCATATAGTTGGCTATGTCGATCGCTTTATCAAACAAGACGTTGTCTTGTCTCCATCATTGGGTTACTTGATTATCTATCTTGGGTTCTGTACTCTCTACCGATGTATCGCCTTGTTTGAATTCTTGTTATCCATTTCGTGCGTTGACTCTGTGTTGACTTAGTATTCTTATCGCCCTCTTCGAGCGTTGGCTTGACTGCTATGGAAGGAAGATTTCATCAGGACTCTGAGATTGGATATTTTAACATTTGTTGAGTATCCAAGGGATATTCTCGTATCAATTCGGCTCTCTTGATTCCGGATAGTTCTACACTCATGATTATCTGTTTCAGATATTATTTTGATTATAGATATACCTTCTATACATTATGTTTTGATATGGATCCTTGATTTGGAGTATTTTCCTAGAAAAGCTATCTTGTGGTTATTATTGAAGATATTTTTGGATGTGTGTTACGATTCACCTGAATTTTGGATTTTGATTATTTTCTAGGACTCTCGTTATCTTGTTAGAGATTTTGTGATTTTAGTGATTTTGATATTTGGGTTATGGATTTGTTTCGTTTTGGATATTTGTCAAGAGTACCGGGTGACCCTAGTATACCTTGACGGCGTGGTAACGAAAGTTGCAGCCGCTCGATTATAGTGTCATGGTGACTTTTTTGTAGCCATTTCGGTTGGCGTGGCAGAGAATGACCGTGACCCATCTTATGATCGGATATTAGAAAACTACGGTCGTCGGTTCGAGACAGATATAATATATTTTATGATTTTATTCGGATTTTTATGCAGTTGGGATTTTACGTTTTCTGACATTATTTTCGATATTTTGTACTTGTTTTGATTTATGGGGTTATTTCGTACATGCAAGATTTTGATTTTTCAAGATTCTTCGATGTTTTGGATTTACCTTGCGAGTTGATTTACCTTGCGAGTTGATTTATGTCTTTCATCATAATTGTTCTTAGTTGACTTTATTCTTTTTTATGATGACATTTTCTCAAAGGATAACATACATTGATCTATCATATTGAAATATGAGATTCTTCTATATAGACTAATGTATGCCATCTTTTGATTATATGTGCTTTATTGGAATATTCTTTTAATTTCTCATCTTTAGTGGCTATTAATTGGTTATCTCTTCTTGACTAAAGATGATATTTTTCGTCTTTTGACGATATTGTAGCCTTATATGCATCGAGCAAGGGGGAGAAATCCATAGTTGATTTACCCCTAGATCTTGTAGTTTTCTATTTTATGCTATAAGTGCTTTGGAACTAGATACGCATATTTTGAGGGGGAGCAAATTAATTGATTCAATTCATTTATACCCTTAAATATGTCGTATACCTAGTTCATCATGGACCCATACCTTCTTCTTTTTCATATCTTAGTGAATGAGGTCATGATACTTTTATTTGTGAAGGGTTTGTGAGAGTATATGCTATTGTCTTTATCATTTATCTCTCTTTTATATGGATTAAATAAGTCATCTTCTTAAATATTAACTTTCATATATTATCTTGATGACTAGTGTGCTTTCGTTGGTTTGGCTTTTCTTTCATGCTTAATTTAGTTGGCTTTCCTTGTTGAGGACTTATCCAAAATTCATGATTTTTATCACCTTTGGTAGTACTTTGAGGGGGAGCATTCAAGTCGACTGAATTTCTCTTTCTTAAGTATTTTTCTCTTTTACCTTCATGTTTATCTAAAGGGTATTCATATAGCATGATAAGGTAATTGAGTTCAAATGCATGAACTTGGATAAGCATATAGATTTTGCAAATAATGAGATTACTTTATATCAATTGCAATATTTTACATTGATCATTCTTTATTTTGTTCCACTATTTATTTGTGGACAATTATGATTATTAATGGTTTCTTTGATCAATGTTTCAAGTTTACATCTTTTTCATTGGTATCAAGTTTATTTAATGTTATTTCTCAATTGTTATCTATTAGTTGCAATTATCTATTCCTCATGGCTCTTGTTTGAAATCCTTTATTTCATAGTTCTCTTCCAAAACTAGAGCAATATTTCATATCCTATTGTGTTTTGGATTTATTCCTTGGATTTCAAGTTGGTAAACTACTTATTTCTTGTTTTTCAAATTCCTTTGGTTTTACCAACCATATTGTGTTATGACAAGCAATTTTCTATTTCGTTCTCTACATTTGGTATGTAGTTTTATACACTTGTCATTACACCATTCTCCTATTATTTTTCTTTAGTATATCTTGATCATGATTGTCTATGCCTTCCTCATGCTCTGATTTATGTACTTAAGATTGATTTCTTATCTATTAGTACGGGGGAGCGTATTTTTGATCATGTCAAAGGGGGAGAAGTATGTTTAAGTATGTGTTTATAAGTAATCTAAGTAGTATGCGTTTAGTGATATTGCTTATATCTTTTGTATATTAGTGATACATGTTGCTTATATCTTTTGTATATTAGTGATACATGCATCTATTGTGTTCATACTAAACTTAACCGATTTGCCATAATCAAAAAGGGGGAGATTGTTGGCCCAATGATTGTATCATATTTTTGAATATGGTTAATATGTTAAGTTTAGCATTTCTTTATCACTAATCTTCATACAATCGCTATAGCATTTCTACTTATACTTATATCTTTGGTGATATGTGCCCATTGGTTTACATCTTAGTGATATGAGCTTATCTATCTTAAATTTAATTGGGTTGCCAAAATCAAAACTATGTTTTTGATTGTGGTCATTCAATTAAGTTTAATCATTATGATATCACTAACATTTATGCCATCACCTTAGCACTTATACTTAAACTTTGCATAGTCCTAATGTGCTTTAATTTATCATACTTGCTACTATGTATATTGCTTTGTTCGTCTAACATGTACATGCAGAAAAGCAATAAGCAAGATCAATGTGGACATATGCAATGAAGAAATCATGGTGGGCCAAAGACGACGGATCCCACAAGATTTCTCTGAACCACCCGACGACATCTCTGGAGCCACGTACCGGGGGTTCCGCTGCCCGGTCAGCGGACGGGGGTCGAGGGGGCAGCGCCCCTCGTCGGGGGTTCGGGGGCGAAGCCCCCGAAAGGTATTCAGTTTTTACAAACTGGATATCTTTGGACAGCTGCCGACAAAGGAAAAGCCAGCACCTTTCAAAGGAAGAAGCCAAGCCATGCCATCATCATTTCAAGACTCTGAAGAAGCCTGCACCTGTCTAAGTATATCTGGAGTCTGTAATGAGTCTTAGGAATAATTGTAAACACAAGAAATGGATGGCAAAATCGAAAGCTAGGGCAGAAATAAGCCCAGGATCATTTTTGGTGGATAAGCGGCATACCGACGGTATACCGGAGTATACCGACGGTATACCGGTTTTTGTTCACAGAAAGTTTCTGTTTACAAAACCGGCATACCGACGGCATACCGGATCATACCGACGGTATACCGCTTCCGAAACGTTGAAATTCCAACGGTCAGATTTCCAAGCAATTAATGATCCCAACGGCTCTATTTCTAGCCGTTGCAATTCCAGACCGGTATACCGCCGGTATGCCGGATCATACCGGCGGTATGCCGGTTCGTGACTGAAAAGTTGCCTTTGGCTTCTTTTCAAGCTTTGGTTATAAATAGCCTTGAACCCCTTCATTCAAGGTTGATGCTTTGAGCCTAAAAATTTCTAAACCACCAAAGCCTATCCACAAACAACTCTACAAAGCTTTCATTTGCCATTCACAAATTGTGTTAGAGTTATTGAGTTGAAAAGTGAGATCTTCATCCTATTGTATAAGGAGATCAAAACCTATTGTGAAAGGTTGAAGTTGGAGAGTCTTCGTATCCAAACTCTCGGTTGAAGTTGGGGAGTCTTCGTATCCAAACTCTCGGTTGAAGTCGGAGAGCCCTTCGGATTAAAGCTCTTGTGTAAGAAGTTGGCGAGTTCTTCGGATCCAAACTCGTGTGTAACTATTTGCTCAAATAGTGGATTAAAGCCGGAGAGAGTTCCGGGACTGGACTGCCTCTTAGGAGGATACCAGGATATATCGGGTGTCGGTATTGTGTTTGCTTCTTCTCTTGCACTTATATTTTTAAATTGTCAATTAGCTTGTGCTAAGTGCTTGATTAGTTAGCTTGACCCTATTCACCCCCCCTCTAGGGTTTCCTACAATTGGTATCAGAGCAAGGACTCTATTGTTAGGCTTAACATCCTTAGAGTAGATCCTTGTTATTTTTCTATGGCATCGTATTCTTCCTACTCCTCCTCCGATAAAGAGGGTTTTACTTCTAGTAGCATAGACAATCATGTTTCTTCTAAATGCAAGAAATGTTCTAAGTGGAAAGCCATGGCTAAACAATCCTTAGAGATTCTTGACAACCTTCATTCTACAAATGAAGAATTTTCTGAAAAGGTTGCTCATTTAGAAGAAGCTAATGAGTTATTGAGAAATGAAAACAATGATTTATTATCTAGACTTATTTCTCAAAACTCATCATGTGTTTCTTTAAAGAGTTTGAATGAGGCTTTAATTTTGAAAATCAAATCTCTTTCCTCATCAATAGAAGATCTTAAGAGGCAAACTCTTGAGCTAAATCATTTGCATGATTCTTCTATTGACACTTTAAAGAAAAAAAATGATGATTTTATTTCTAGAATTGTTTTATTTGAAAAAGAGAATAATGCTTTAAATGTTAAATTTGATTCTCTTACTTGTATGCATGATGATTTGATATTAGAACATGATATTCTTAAAACCAAATCTTCTCATGCTCACTCTAGAGATATTCATCATTCTAGTATGTCACATGTTCATAATCATACTCATTCCGATACATGTGCACACACTAGTATTAGGTGCTTCTATTGCTCTCGCATTGGACACATGAGCTTCACTTGTCCTATTCGTAGGAGTTTTTCTACCAATGCTAGAGTAAATAGTATGTGGGTCCCTAAAGCTAATAAATGTGGATCCAAGTTTATTTGGATACCAAAGTCTTCATCTAATGTTGTAGGTGAAGCTTCTTTTACCGGGACATAGCACCAAGGAGCATGTTGGTGGTTGCAAAGCTCAAAGGACATCTTCCAAGCAATTGCACCAACACAAGCGTGGCCACTAGAGCCACTTTGGTAACATGCTAAGCGATTCTCTTTAAATTGTTTATATTAGTAGAATCTAGCATGTTTCTCTTGATGTTTTGCTACTAGCTCACATTGATATCCTTAGTTGCTTATTGTATAAATCAATGTGAGATATAATACTAGCATGCTTAGTTAATTCTCTTATTATTTCTTTTATCTAGCATGACTAGTTACTTAGCTTAAATGTTTAGTTCACACTTGTAGTTTGTCACTCATTTTCTATTAAGTGTGACACATTTAATTTATGCATGCTTGTTATTCTTAATCTTTATTTATAAAGCATGTATATCACTCTAGTCCATAGGAGCTTGGTTTTGATTTGAGTTAATATGATTTTAACTCTCCGTCTTTAAAGTTTTTGAAATAATTATTTCTTGCCGGTTTGTATTTAATGTGTCTTATTTACTTTAAATCGGTATTTGTGTTTAGCACAAGCTTCTTATTCTTGACAAGTATATACTTATACTTCTTTTAATCTTGTGCTTACATAATATATTCATTATTGATTCTCATACTTTATCTTGATTATCTTCTTGAGAATCAATTATGTCTTTGCCTAATAAAGTTTATTTATACATGCTTTTGAATTTGTGATAGTTTCTCAAATATTCATTAAGGATACATGACTATATTCATTAAAATTTTCATTTACTTATAGTTCATGTATCTCTTATATTGATATCTATTTTTGTATAAATACCTTTATGTAGGCATATGAGTTAAGCTAAAGTTTTACTCATACTTGTTACTTCTAAACTTGTGCTTAACTCATACTCTAGCTATTGATTCTTTTGATCAAATTTGTGTATCTCTTTTTGAATCAATATGCTTCTTCCTTAAAGCTTTCTTTAATGATGTCTTTTTAGCTTTTTGGTTGACTTTATGGATACATGTTCTTAATGGATTTTTGATCTTTTCATGTATGCCTATTCGTGATATATATATAGTTTCATATATATAAATGTTTTCTAGCTTTTGATATTCATTTGTTTTATATCTTTAAGTTGGGATGGTGAGAGAAAATATTTGTTATGTATTGCACTTGACTATTTATGGAAGTTCTTTTAAGAATCACAAGGTTTTGTGCTTTGTCTTGTTTTTCATATTAACCTCCGTTTTTAGTGCACTTTTTTTTAAATCTATATCATCTATATATTTCTATAGTGCACTATGACAGCTTTTTCGTAAAATATGATTCTTCTATCTTTTGCACATTTAGCTTTCTTGATCTTAATAATCTTTCTTTGCTCATTCCTTGGGTTTATGCTTCTTTTTGAATTATTGTTGCCCAATGATGTTTTTGTAGCATATGAGAATACCTGTAATTGTTACATCATATTTCTCATGACTTTAGCTACTATGGTTTGAGCTTTTGTGTTGAAATTTTTCCATTTCTAGATAATACACTTATTTTAATGTGGCTATAGTATTTTGCATTCTCTAGATTGATCTATCATTTCATTATCTTGGGTTAATCTCAATACTTGGCAAAGAGATTTATTTTATTGTGTTTTCATGAACATCTCTTTTGTCCTTTACTTGATAAGAGTCTAATTCATTTATTTATCATCTTATGCTCTTATCCTTGCTTAGTAAAGAGTCTCTAAATCATTTTGATCTTTCAAAATGTATTTCCTTAATTGTGAACTCTATGCTTAAGCAAGTATTTTTTGTTGTGTTAGTGACTTAAGAATTAATGAGCACATTTATCATGTTAATGGCTTCTCTCATTAATCTTATTTGGATTATATAGTTTGCTTATTTGTGATATATTATTAAGCTATATAATTTTGGCTCACTTTCACACATCTAGCTATATTCCTATACTTCAATCTATATATGATATGCTAGTTTACAAAAACAAGATTTGTGATATGCTTAATCTCTAAAACTAGTTTTACAAATTCTTTATTAAATCTTGTTTTCTCTTAGAGGTTTGTGATTCCTTGTTTTAACTCTCTTCCATAACTAGTCATTAGCAAGTCTCTCTTAAATTTCTCTCACTTTTTGAGTCATGTTTTCATCGTATTATCATTTACATCTCTTCTTTATTATGTTTGTAATTATTTAAATGAGATTGACTCTTTCCCATGTTAATGTGTGAGATTTTTTTTGGACTTGTGATTTTCTCTTGATGAGATTCATTAGATCATATTTATTCATTTGTTTCCTTTATGAATGATCCTAATGATTGAGTAGTCCTAAACTATCTAATTTTGTAAATGTCAAGTTGATTTATTACTCTACGTTGACTACTCATGGTTTATCACATATGACCTTTGCTATTTGAACTTTATTGGTCTTTCATTTAGAAGTAGCAAAGTTTGGATATTATCCGGTTGATGGGTACATATGCGATAAAACATATCTAATCCATGCAAAGCAATAAATTGGTTGATTATTTCTTAATTAGATAATCATGGACATGATGTTTGAATTTCATTTTTATTTTATTTTTGAGCTATATTATGTCTTTCATCATAATTGTTCTTAGTTGACTTTATTCTTTTTTATGATGACATTTTCTCAAAGGATAACATACATTGATCTATCATATTGAAATATGAGATTCTTCTATATAGACTAATGTATGCCATCTTTTGATTATATGTGCTTTATTGGAATATTCTTTTAATTTCTCATCTTTAGTGGCTATTAATTGGTTATCTCTTCTTGACTAAAGATGATATTTTTCGTCTTTTGACGATATTGTAGCCTTATATGCATCGAGCAAGGGGGAGAAATCCATAGTTGATTTACCCCTAGATCTTGTAGTTTTCTATTTTATGCTATAAGTGCTTTGGAACTAGATACGCATATTTTGAGGGGGAGCAAATTAATTGATTCAATTCATTTATACCCTTAAATATGTCGTATACCTAGTTCATCATGGACCCATACCTTCTTCTTTTTCATATCTTAGTGAATGAGGTCATGATACTTTTATTTGTGAAGGGTTTGTGAGAGTATATGCTATTGTCTTTATCATTTATCTCTCTTTTATATGGATTAAATAAGTCATCTTCTTAAATATTAACTTTCATATATTATCTTGATGACTAGTGTGCTTTCGTTGGTTTGGCTTTTCTTTCATGCTTAATTTAGTTGGCTTTCCTTGTTGAGGACTTATCCAAAATTCATGATTTTTATCACCTTTGGTAGTACTTTGAGGGGGAGCATTCAAGTCGACTGAATTTCTCTTTCTTAAGTATTTTTCTCTTTTACCTTCATGTTTATCTAAAGGGTATTCATATAGCATGATAAGGTAATTGAGTTCAAATGCATGAACTTGGATAAGCATATAGATTTTGCAAATAATGAGATTACTTTATATCAATTGCAATATTTTACATTGATCATTCTTTTATTTTGTTCCACTATTTATTTGTGGACAATTATGATTATTAATGGTTTCTTTGATCAATGTTTCAAGTTTACATCTTTTTCATTGGTATCAAGTTTATTTAATGTTATTTCTCAATTGTTATCTATTAGTTGCAATTATCTATTCCTCATGGCTCTTGTTTGAAATCCTTTATTTCATAGTTCTCTTCCAAAACTAGAGCAATATTTCATATCCTATTGTGTTTTGGATTTATTCCTTGGATTTCAAGTTGGTAAACTACTTATTTCTTGTTTTTCAAATTCCTTTGGTTTTACCAACCATATTGTGTTATGACAAGCAATTTTCTATTTCGTTCTCTACATTTGGTATGTAGTTTTATACACTTGTCATTACACCATTCTCCTATTATTTTTCTTTAGTATATCTTGATCATGATTGTCTATGCCTTCCTCATGCTCTGATTTATGTACTTAAGATTGATTTCTTATCTATTAGTACGGGGGAGCGTATTTTTGATCATGTCAAAGGGGGAGAAGTATGTTTAAGTATGTGTTTATAAGTAATCTAAGTAGTATGCGTTTAGTGATATTGCTTATATCTTTTGTATATTAGTGATACATGTTGCTTATATCTTTTGTATATTAGTGATACATGCATCTATTGTGTTCATACTAAACTTAACCGATTTGCCATAATCAAAAAGGGGGAGATTGTTGGCCCAATGATTGTATCATATTTTTGAATATGGTTAATATGTTAAGTTTAGCATTTCTTTATCACTAATCTTCATACAATCGCTATAGCATTTCTACTTATACTTATATCTTTGGTGATATGTGCCCATTGGTTTACATCTTAGTGATATGAGCTTATCTATCTTAAATTTAATTGGGTTGCCAAAATCAAAACTATGTTTTTGATTGTGGTCATTCAATTAAGTTTAATCATTATGATATCACTAACATTTATGCCATCACCTTAGCACTTATACTTAAACTTTGCATAGTCCTAATGTGCTTTAATTTATCATACTTGCTACTATGTATATTGCTTTGTTCGTCTAACATGTACATGCAGAAAAGCAATAAGCAAGATCAATGTGGACATATGCAATGAAGAAATCATGGTGGGCCAAAGACGACGGATCCCACAAGATTTCTCTGAACCACCCGACGACATCTCTGGAGCCACGTACCGGGGGTTCCGCTGCCCGGTCAGCGGACGGGGGTCGAGGGGGCAGCGCCCCTCGTCGGGGGTTCGGGGGCGAAGCCCCCGAAAGGTATTCAGTTTTTACAAACTGGATATCTTTGGACAGCTGCCGACAAAGGAAAAGCCAGCACCTTTCAAAGGAAGAAGCCAAGCCATGCCATCATCATTTCAAGACTCTGAAGAAGCCTGCACCTGTCTAAGTATATCTGGAGTCTGTAATGAGTCTTAGGAATAATTGTAAACACAAGAAATGGATGGCAAAATCGAAAGCTAGGGCAGAAATAAGCCCAGGATCATTTTTGGTGGATAAGCGGCATACCGACGGTATACCGGAGTATACCGACGGTATACCGGTTTTTGTTCACAGAAAGTTTCTGTTTACAAAACCGGCATACCGACGGCATACCGGATCATACCGACGGTATACCGCTTCCGAAACGTTGAAATTCCAACGGTCAGATTTCCAAGCAATTAATGATCCCAACGGCTCTATTTCTAGCCGTTGCAATTCCAGACCGGTATACCGCCGGTATGCCGGATCATACCGGCGGTATGCCGGTTCGTGACTGAAAAGTTGCCTTTGGCTTCTTTTCAAGCTTTGGTTATAAATAGCCTTGAACCCCTTCATTCAAGGTTGATGCTTTGAGCCTAAAAATTTCTAAACCACCAAAGCCTATCCACAAACAACTCTACAAAGCTTTCATTTGCCATTCACAAATTGTGTTAGAGTTATTGAGTTGAAAAGTGAGATCTTCATCCTATTGTATAAGGAGATCAAAACCTATTGTGAAAGGTTGAAGTTGGAGAGTCTTCGTATCCAAACTCTCGGTTGAAGTTGGGGAGTCTTCGTATCCAAACTCTCGGTTGAAGTCGGAGAGCCCTTCGGATTAAAGCTCTTGTGTAAGAAGTTGGCGAGTTCTTCGGATCCAAACTCGTGTGTAACTATTTGCTCAAATAGTGGATTAAAGCCGGAGAGAGTTCCGGGACTGGACTGCCTCTTAGGAGGATACCAGGATATATCGGGTGTCGGTATTGTGTTTGCTTCTTCTCTTGCACTTATATTTTTAAATTGTCAATTAGCTTGTGCTAAGTGCTTGATTAGTTAGCTTGACCCTATTCACCCCCCCTCTAGGGTTTCCTACATATACCACCAGAACGTTGCCGACGGATAATCCGTCGCTAATCCGTCGCTGCCTGGAAACAGTTTAAAAACTCCAGATAGCGACGGATTATCTGTCAAAAACCCGTCGGCAACTGGGAATATCCGTCGCTAAACGGTCACTAGTCCGTCGCTAACTGGGTTTTTTGGGAAAAAAATTGCAGCACTTTCCCTGTTCACAAATATATGCATAAACCAAACCAATATATAATGCACACCAATTATCCAACAATCACACAGACCAAATATATAATGCACACCAATTATCCAAGAATCACATAGACAAAGTAATGCACATACGACCAATTATCCAAGAATCACATACCAAACCAAATTAATAGAAAGTAAATATCAATTATCCTAAAGAGTAACATAATATCCGGTGCTATAAGCCGATTATAGCACAATTAGTTCGAAGCTCTCACAAATAATCCAAATTTTCTTAATACAATATTTTAAGAAGAAGGAGGTCGATTGTCCGTTCCCGTATTCGACCGACGCATATACTCCTCCACAAGGTACGGAGGCAAGGAGTCGTAGACAACACTCGAAAGTCGGCGAAGCTGCTCTGGGGACATGAGATCCATGAGTGCCGTCACAGCCGTAGCACAGGGGCTTCAGGGTTGAAAGAAAGATGGCCCACGGAAGACGGACCGACACCTGCAGTCGACGGACCAGTAGAAGACAGACGAGCACCATCAGCAGACGTACCGGCAGCAGCAGACGGACCGACAACAGACGGACCGGTAGCAGCAGACGCAGGCAGAAAGTGCATGGCAAATTGCTCCCGCAAGGACGACACCGCCTCGTGCAGCTGCGTAAGCTGCGACCTAACATCATCGTCTGTCCGGTCCATGGGAGGAGGCGATGTCGGTGGAAATCTCTGCGTCGCCATATGTAATGGCCCTAGGGAGCCGACGCCGTACAGGTACCCTTTCTTAAAGCCGCCGACGGTATCTACGAACAAGTCGTTCTGAGCGGCCAAAGAAGAGGGCGTCCGGAAGGGCGTCGTTTCACCGACATCCTCGATGTCAGGTAACTGAGCCCGACTAAGGGCCTCACGATACGCAGCCTATCAAATGAATGTGTTTATATTATAAGATTTACCTAAGTTGTAATCTAAATCCTATGTTTCACTAAGTTAAGTGTGAATCCTAAGTTTACCTAAGTTATAGTCCGAATACTTTTAATTCTAACGTTAATCTCATAATCATAAGTACTTACATCAGTCTCCTTGGCCCTCTCGTCGACGAAGCTCCCGTCCTTCCGTCTTTTGTGCGTATGCTGGAAGACGTCGTGCATGGTGACCGATTCTGGCGCCCTTTCCTCCTTCACCGCCCGTTGGGCCTGCATACGAAATTTGCGTAGAAACTAATTAACTCCTTTAATTAATAATACCTAATTCGATAGTGAAATAAATTTACGGTTGCTCACCAGATCTGCAAGTGTCGCTGCGTGAGACCTTGATCCCCCCGTATGAAGGCCCGCGGCAGATCGGTTCACCTTCGCCTTCGCCGATTTCTCCTTGTATGCAGGGTTATCCATCATGCCTAAGAGGTCCTCATAATAGTCCTGCCGGATCCAATTCGGCCTCGTATGCCCCATCTTTAGGTCATGAATCATATCCCGTATCTTCTTCGAGCATGCGCTTCGGTAGGTCCTGCGGATCCCCTCCTCGCGATGGGGGGGCCACCAGTACGTTCTCTAACACAAAAAATCAATTATCAGGTAATTTACAAAATGGTTGATTAAAGAATCACATAGACTTAACCAAAAAAATATAGATATATACCCTCAACTCGTCGAGCCAGACGTACTGCTCGGTTGGGGGCACCGTCGTAAAGTTGAGGTAAGGACCGTGGAAGTTAGCCCTGATAATTTCTCCAAGGGCCCTGCCAACATTAAACGAAAAAAACCTACAAAGAAGAAACGACTGGATTATTAACTTGAATAAATAAAAGAAATTTAATAAATTAACTTAAATTTACTTACGAGGTCCCCGCGGGCCATAGCTCTCGTCGGAACTCGCCTCTCGGCCTCTCTGGTGCCGTCGGAGGATCCGCGGGTCCGCGTATGTACTCCCTAGTAACCGGATGGAACCGAGTATGTGGGTACTCCAGGGCCCACTGTGCAGTAACTGGGGCATCCCCTGGTGGATCCGCTGCTGGTGGTTCCGATAGCGGATCGGATCCGCTAGCAGATTCGGACTGATGCCTCGATGAAGTGGTCGATCGAGGGCGGGATGCGTCTGTGCCCGGGGTACTCTCCGGGTCCGCGTATATACTCCCCAGTAACCGGATAAAACCTGTAAACAAATATTTATAATTTAAATATTTTAGATTATATATTAATAATCTCAATTATAATCACAGTTACTTACGTATTTGCGAAACCATGACGGAAATGTACAATCAACCTCTCTTTGAAGTCCCTCATCGGTAATATCGGGTCTCTTCATTTTGATTTCATCTCTAAATACACTATTAGAGAAAATAAGAATATATAAGTGTAGTCACTTACTTCATCAAATTCGAGATTATAACGATATTTAGTGTACTGACTTACTTCTCCAAATCTCTCACTTCTTGTATGTCACAGTTTAACAAGACATATCGGTGAGCGGCATCATACTCGTCGTCTGTCAACCACCGTCTTTTACTAGCCCCAATAGGCTTGCCCCTTACATTGAATATTCCTCCATCCTCAACGTCCTCGTCATTCCTTTGAGGTCTATTTCGATTTGTTTTAACATGAGTATCGAAATAAATGGAGCAGAAGTTTGAAACCTCTTCGATAAGATATGCTTCGCATATCGAAGCCTCTACATGAGCTTTGTTGCCAACTTTCTTCTTTAGATGGTGTAGGTATCTAGAGAGACAAATTATCTTGAGAATTAAGAAAGAATTTTAAAATAAATAGAAATTCAGCTTAAATTATATCGATATTTATGTACCTTTCAAATGGGTACATCCATCGATAATGAACAGATGCACCGACACGGGCTTCGTATGCTAGATGAATCGGTAGATGTTCCATGCTGTCGAAGAAGCCAGGAGGAAATATTTTCTCCAACTTACAAATTGTTAAGATAATCTTCTCCTCAAGTTCAACCATGTGTTGCACAGTCAACTTAGTTGAACAAATATCCCTAAAAAATATTGATAGTTCGGCCAACGGAACCCATACAGCAGAAGGTAACAACTCTTTCAAAGCAATGGGCAGTAATCTTTCCATAAACACGTGGCAGTCATGACTCTTCATTCCCGTTAGCTTGCGTTCATTGAGGTCAACGCATCTAGACAAATTCGACACATAGCCGTCGGGAAATCTTAAAGTAGATACCCACTTGCAGATTATTAATCTATCTTCTTTGCTCAATGTGTATTGTGCTATCGACTTACTTAATTGTCCAGCAGCTCCCCTTTGTATCAAGTTCAGATAAGGACGCTTGCATATCTCGGCAATGTCTTGTCTTGCTTTTGGATTGTCCTTCGTCTTTCCTTTAATGTCCATGACGGTATTGAAGACATTATCGAACATATTCTTTTTGATATGCATAACATCAAGATTATGCCTTATAAGATTATCTTTCCAATAAGGCAAGTCCCAGAAGATATTCCGTTTGGTCCAGTTATGGGTTTGTCCGAACCCATCGACATGATTGTTCGATGGATCTTCCATTACGGTGGAAAAATCCTTTACATCTTCCCAAATATCGTATCCCGACAATCTGGCAGGCGGATGAGAAAATTCTTGTTTTCCAGCTCTGAATGCGTCCTTGTTCTTTCTCCAAGGATGACTCGCGGGCAGAAATTGACGATGACAATCAAAGAAAAAAGTTTTTCCTCCATGCTTAAGGCGGAACGCCTTACTATTTTGCATGCATATCGGACAAGACAGGGTGCCGTGAGTACTCCATCCTGACAGTATACCATATGCGGGAAAATTATTGATTGTCTACATCAGTGAAGCTCTCATCTGAAAGTTCTGTTTCCTGGAAATATCATACGTCGTGACGCCGATCTCCTACAGCTGTTTTAGCTCATCCACCAATGGCTGTAAATATATATCGATATTCTTCGTCGGATTTTTGGGACCCGGTATGATAGCTGTCAAGAACATATAAGGAGTCTTCATACACATCCATGGCGGCAGATTGTAAGGGGTCAGAATGACCGGCCAGCAGGAGTATTGAGATCCCGACTGTCCGAAAGGGGCGAATCCATCAGAACATAGCCCCATGCGTACATTTCTGGGCTCTGCAGCAAAATCCGGATGGCGAAAATCGAAATATTTCCACGCCTCTCCATCCGAAGGATGTGACAATTCTCCATCGTCCTTTGTGCGTTCTTCGTTGTGCCACGTCATGTGTTCTGCTGTATTCTGAGACATATACATCCTCTGCAAGCGCTTCGTGATCGACAAGTAATGCATATACTTGTAAGGACGTCGTTTTCTAGTTGACTTTCCTTTTTCCCTGACTTCCTTGTAACGATCCGTATTACAGAAGCGGCAACTTTCTACATCCTCGTTCTCCTTGTAGTACAACATGCATCCGTTGCGACAATAATCTATCTTGTCGTACCCCAGTCCCAGTTGTCAGACCATCATCTTCGACTTGTAAAAGTTTTTTGGAAGCTCTTTTGATTCCTTCGGTAACACCTCCTTCATTAGTTGTGTAATCCGATCATAGCAAGTTTGTGGCAAGTTAAAATCGGACTTTATGTTCAACAACCGCATCGTCACTGACAGTACGGAATGTGGATCACAACCAGGATATAAAGAAGTTTCAGCATCCTGAAACATATCATAGAACTCCTTCGCCTCGGGATTAGGATCCTCCGGATCAAAATTAGGCCCTGCCGCGTCGTACACCATATCTCGTGCAAGGTTCTGCACGTCTCCATAATCAACGGAGCATTCGTTGTCATCGACGACAAAATCCGCTGCAGCATTATCATCAAAAGCATAAGTAGCAGCATTCGCAACCTGTCTTTCGACATATAGTTCACCTTGCGATGACCACAGGTCGTAATCATGTACGAAATCCTTACGGGTCAAATGATCTCTTACACTCACCACTTCTTCGTAACGTCTATTGCGACAATTACGACATGGACACTTGATTTTGTTACCGTCCATAAACTGAGCTTTGCTCATGGCATACTTAAGAAACACTTCCACGCCTGCCTGAAAATCGACACTCACACCTATTCTGCTCTCGTGTTGTCGTTTGTACATCCATGTACGATCAACGAAATAACAATCCATCATAGATTAGATGTAAAAATCTGTATAGTAAGACAAACTAAACAGAATTAGTATATAATCATATAACTGGTGGATCCACTAGTATTCTAGCTCGAGAAGAGAAAAATATAAATACAATTGTTACTAGTAGTTCGATACCGATACCGATAGTTCGATACCGATAGCATGGTTTAAAGTATCGGCCGATACCGATCCGATACGGCCGATACCGATACGGTTTGGCATGTTCCGATCCGATACCGACCGATACCAAATATTGACCGATACCGACTATATATGGGGGTCTTTGTTCCGGTCAATTCGGCAAAACCAATCGGTAAGGGTGACTACTATTTCATATAATTTCAAAACTACTAAGAAATAACGCTGAAATACTTAAAATTATGCCTACATGTATAAAATATATGTTTTTAAATGTAAATAATTTATTAATAATTATTTGTTTTCTGATACCAAAGTCCGATGCTCCGATACGATACCGCCGATACTACCGATATCGCCGATACCAATACTCATAGGAATAGTCCGAAACCGATTCCGATGATTGTGAACCTTGACCGATAGTGCGATACCGATACCGATACCGATAGTGCGATACCGATACCAAACTAAGTCAATCTATCTATTTCTAAATTGCAAGAGTCCACTTCTAGGATATGGAAGCTATATCCTAAATATATAGTCTAAATTAACTTGGTTAGGATACTAGAGTGTCCTTATTATCTAGCAAGCACTACCTTAGTCTAGTCACACTAGCGTTAATTACCTATAATTCCTACCATGTCTACAATCACACATTACACCCCAAGCTGTCCTGCATGCTAATTATAATAGGCACATATATATATATGTATATCACAGTTAGATGTATAGACCATGAACCCAAACACTGACTTATGCAGATGAAGAACTCGCACTGTCCTTGACACAGTGAACATATACACCATGAACCCAAATGCCATATTCACATTTACTAATCCAAACACCACCAAACTAATGGATAACACCCAATATGGATAACACATTATTTAGCCAATATATAAATTAGATGAATTTGATAAGCAAAGCCCCCCGTCGCCCCCGACCAAAGCCCGCCGCCCCAAGCCCGCCGCACAGCCCCCGACGCCCCCGCCCCAAGCCCGCCGCCCAGCCCCCGACGCCCCCGCCCCAAGCCCGCCGCCCAGGCCCCGACGCCCCCGTCCCAAGCCATCCGCCCAGCCCCCAACGCCCCCGCCCCAAGCCCGAATGTCCACAAGCCCGCCGCCCCCGCCCCAAGCCAGCCGCCCATCCCCCGACGCCCCCACCCTAAGCCAGCCGCCCAGCCCCCGACGCCCCCGCCCCAAGCCCGAATGTCCCCAAGCCCGCCGCCCCCGCCCCAAGCCAGCCGTCCAGCCCCCGCCGCCCCCGCCCCAAGCCAGCCGCCCAGCCCCCGACGCCCCCGCCCCAAGCCAGCCGCCCAGCCCCCGACGCCCCCGCCCCAAGCCCGAATGTCCCCATGCCCGCCGCCCCCGCTGCCCCTACGTCGACACTGCGACACAGAGAGAGAGAGAGAGAGAGAGAGAGAGAGAGAGAGGAGATTACCTTCGGGAGAGAGAGAGGAGAGGACGCCGTCGCCGTTCACGAAGCGAGACAGAGAGAGAGAGAGGAGAGAGATTGAATTTGGGGGGAATGCTAAAAGTTCCTCCCGCCATTTCATTTAAGTCTGGAACACTAATTTAGCGACGGAATAGCGACTAAGATAAATCCGTCACCAGGTAGTCGCTATTATTGATTATCCGACTGAATATCCGTCACTACGTAGTCGAAGATATGTCCCGCCAATTATATACACAATTCCCGCCAAATAAACGACTACGTGACGACGACCGAATATCCGTCGCTATAACACCGACACACTAGCGACGAATGTGCGACCTTTTCTGCCCCTAAAATTAAAATAAAAAATGGTAAATTTTTGTGGTCGGTAATCAGTCGCTGAGCGGCCACGAACCCGTCGCTAATATCGATGGAATAATTCTGTCACTAAACCGTCGTCGCTAAATGAGCGTATTTTGGTAGTAATTTTGGGAATTTTTAAATTTGGGTATTATAAAAATTTTCTTGTTATTTTCTTGAATGTGGATTTTATCCTCATTATTATTACTATTATTATTTTTCTTGTTCCTATATCTACCCTACCCCAAAATATCTAAACCTCTCTCTCCCTCTCTCACCCCTCAGCCGACACCCCCTAACTAACCCCCCTCTCTTCACTCAACTCATCTCTTCTCCCTCATATTTCTCTCTCTCCCTCTCCCGAGAACAGTATACACCCCCCCAATTCTCTTTCATCTCTCTCTCTCTTGCTGGACGACCAGCCAGCCCCCTCCCCACTTTTCCCCGAGCTCTCCCTTTCCATCCCCATTGCAACCTCTGCCACCACTTCAGCCACCACCGCCATGGCGACCACCCACATCATCGCCGTCGCCTCCCTCGCCACCATCGCCTCCATCTCCGCTGCCCTCACCCACGAGCGCCGCCTCACTTCCGCCGTGGTCGCCCCGTCTCCAGTCGCGACCACCGCCACCAGCACCATCGTCATCACCTCCGGCCCCATGGCCTCCGCCCCCTTCTCCTTCCTCCTATTGCCATGGTACGGACAGCCGCCGCGAGCCGTCGCCCATCTGGCTGTCGTCGCCGTCGTCTCCTCACGACTTGGCCACGTCGACGACGATCTCCCCCGCTTTCTTCGCCGAGCGCAGTGCCACTTCTACCGCCCTTCCTCTGTCGTGGAGCCGTTCCGACCTAGCCGGACTCCCGACGAGCTTCCGTCTCCCTATCTTCTCCGTCGACGGCGACCAGCACCGCCTGGCCGAGCATCCACGGTGAGCTCCTTCGCCTCCCCTTCTTTTCTCGGCGACCATCGCCTCGGGAGCAGTGCCACCTCGGGCAGCGGGACGCCCTTGGGCCCTGCGCTGCTCGTGTCACGCCTCGCTCCCGTAGGAGCGATCGTCCTTGCTAAGGCGTGATGCCGCACGGGCCTAGGTGCGCCCGTACAAGGCTATGTCCAGAAACGGCCAATTTTAGCTAGGCCACAGAGTCGCATAGAGTGTTCCCATTTGCAGCAGAAAGTAAATAAACACAAGTTGAAGTGAATTCAAACTCTTTATTGATTTTCAAGAAGTTTACAAGCGGCCCTAGGCCGATATCATAAATCGCTCAAGCTCTCTCTCTCTGAAACATAAAAAGGGCGTGCCAAGCGGCTTACAAGATGGAATGATTCATGGCGATGTTCCGATACATTATGTCCTGTATATGGTGCTCCAACTCCTTGCAATGCTCCAAGGCTCCAGAGTAGCTCTGCGCCTTAGTACGTTCGAGGAAAGCTCCGCACCCGCCGACGTTTCCTGCTTCCTGCAAGCAGACTGTGGGGTTATCAGTACATTATTATGCACTGGTGGGGAGACTAGCTCGCCCACAATCCTATCATTACCAAACACATTCTATTTACTTTCGTGCACCGTCTATCATTCATTGTCTTTCTAATCTTGCCTTAGGATCAGTTTTAATGCATATTTCATAACCTATCTCGTATTGCCAAATTCGATGTGTTGCATGGAAATACATGTACGACTTACCCATACTTACCGTCCGGCCTTTCCTGTCCAAAGTAAACCAAGTTAGTCAACAATTCATAAGGAATAACTTAACGTGTCTCATGTAAACTTTCAATATCAAGCGCGTGTCCCTGTCTCGTGTCCTAGCGCGTCGTAGGCACGTTTTCTAACTCGTTTGCTCGAAGTACTCTTGATCATTTTGTGTGTTATATTCAAGCCTATTCAGAAGGTGCTTTGTTCAGATTAACTTAGACTACTTTGATTTCAATGCAAGGACTTGCACGTGGATTGCCACCAGCAAAGCCCACTTAATCTATATGCATCGGTCGCTGGCATCACAAGCCAATTTGGACATGTCTTCCCCCTTGGTAATTTCTCACCTATCATGGCGTGCGGCTTGGTACACCCTGATAGTCTTTTGAAATACCCGGCCTTACGTCCCCTGGTGGCCAAGCCCGCACTCAGGCCTGTACGTAAGCCAAACTTTGATTTCCGTCTGGACCGGCAAGTCCTTCACACTTTGACCATGCCGCTGGAAATACCCTTATTTCCCCTCTCCCCCGTATACGATGGAGGTGTCCACGACCATTTCGTTTTATTTGTCATTTTAACTCAACGGCTGTCTCCGAGCCATAGGCTAACCCTTAGCCTTAATGCGTTATCGACCAGGTTGGCGTCCGTGCAGCGCGGGTAGCGAGCCCCGTTGCACGTGCCCGTCATACCTGTCGCTAACTATTCCTTTCTTTCTTATCTTTTATTCATTCTTTCTTTTCTTTCTTTCCACTTGTTCGTTCGTTCATTCATTCATTCACTTATCCATTCATTCTTTCATTCACACATTACGCAACTCCCAGTGCGGGAGTCGCCTTGGCGACCCATCGGTCCCATAATCTTTCAATGTTGCTATACTCTACTCGGGACGACTATGTTGATAGTCTTCCCATTTCATTGTTGTAATCCATTTATTGTTTCATTGTTGAACGCAAGCTTGTGCCTTAGCACGAGCGGGGAGCGCGGTGCGAGAGTTCTCACATTTTTCCATATTCTTTTCCATATTCTATACAAGCATACAAGATGGGATTATTTCCTTAGCTAGGTGCGTTGAGTCATTTATTAGCATACGCGGTGTTATCGCCTAGCGATTCTAGCATTTGTGTCCGTATTGTTATGTGTCTAGGCTAAGCAAAGACGGGTTCATCGGAGCCACCCATCTTAGCGATGTTCGCATCGGCCGAGCGATACTCCGAGCGCGCCTTTGAAAGTCTAAGTCTGGATTTATCTTGACGGGCCAATGTAAACCTTACATCGATTCTTCATCAGGTCGATGCTAACTCTTCGGGTCGACGACTCATTTGAGTCGTTGCATTTGCCGTTTGAATCGGCATTCCGCTAGGGCGGAGCGGGTCGTTACATAATACACCACTCAAAACAAGTCTCGTCCTCGAGACTTCCTGAGTGCAGGTCATCCAATCGTTCCCTAACTCATGTCGTGTGCGTATCATGAACAATTCCTACCGACTGGCTTTATCGCTCGATAGCATCGAACTATACTCGATACCTTTTCAAGTTTCGTGTCGCATACGTTTGGTCAATTTTATTGAGTAACTTTTCATTCATTTTAGAGTTGATGGCACTTATTCAATTCAAGTGTTTCTTCGACTCGGTTGCTACTTCGACGTATCATAGGACTGAAACGGTCGCACGAGGTGCGTTGTAATTCTCAAACACGAGAGTCGTAGGCTGAGGCAAACTCACTCATTCGTTCATGCGCATCGCAACACCCACTTGCAGCTGCATTCGAGTTCATCATATCGCTGAGTTTGGATCGTGCACGCATTCAAGGCATCCCCCGAATACGTATATTTCAACCAAGCTTAGCGACTAGCGAAGTCGGACAAGCTACTCGTGATAGTTTCGATTTTGCCGATTTTTTTGCTAACTTCGATTTAAAATCGAACTTGCGTGCATCTCACTATCGTTTATCTCGGTCATCGAAATGGCCCGAATCGCTTTTCAAGCATTCTTGTCCACAAAATCAGTATGATTTCTTCTTAGCGGAGTCGACCAAGTTTAAGCAATTTCCGTCCGATTCAAGATCAAGTATTGCAATATCATCGAGCACGTCTTCCAATCAATGATTCAATTCGTTATCCCAACTTTACTTACGCATCATCCATTCCTATCTTTTCCTTCGTTTGGGGCCAATCTCGTCGTCGTTCACGCACACTCCCAGTTCTTCGTCCTACTCTAAGTCTTGTTGCCCAAGTCTATCGTCCGTCCAGACGATACTGTAAATGCCATCGCACAGGTTCAATCACTCGGCATAGGGTCGTCCGCCTATCCGCTAGGTCAGCTCACAAGGTCATAGTTACACGTCAAGTCTATTACTCATCGTGCAAGGTCGTTGCACGACGCTCGCCCCTAATCCTATGGTCAAACCATTTGTTCGCTTGTACGGGAGTTTCTACCCAAGCTTACATCACTCAGATTTCTAAACATCGAGCACGATCACCTATTCGTATCAATGTATTCGTTACGCGTATTCAAATCCATTCAAATCACCCAATCGACCTACTTCACATATCCATTCTAACCAATTCATGTATTCGATCACGAGGTCATCCAGCTCGACAATACATTGTGTCCCAACCTCATGCGAGTCTGATCATCCACGGTGGTTCATGAATCACCATACAACGCTCCCGCAGAATAATCATTCTCATCGGGGCGTAACTCTTGTTTGAGTTTAGACTAACTCATTCTCAATACACGGATTGGACCTACTCAATCCTCAAGTTCAATCATCAAACACACTAATTCATTCTCGAGTTTACCTTCGCGTCAAACCACAAGTCGAATCAATCAAATTGCCACGCCATCCAAGTTCAATCACTCCTACTGTATGAATCACCATATCAGCGCTCACGCGGAGTAATCGTCCTAATCCGGCACGACGTATGTGTGAGGCTGGAGTTGCGCTCGTATAAGACAAGAACGTCAACGTTGTGGTTGTCAACGAAACAAATCCAAGCATTCTCATTTTTATCCAATCCAAATCAATTTTACAGTCTGACCGTCAAGCGTTCAACTAGAAAATCCTCGAGCCAAGTCTATCTTTTCCTCGACACATCTTTAATATCCCAAGTATAGCATCCAACGGAACAATAACATTTGCACGATCGTCATTCGTCGAGTCAGAGTACCCTCGAGTTATCGTATATCGATCTTTGATACGCCTCAATACCATCGACGATATGCGTAACCTGACGATCTTCCTTTGCAACCGATTTCGAATCATGCGTTGATGCTGTTGTCCGAGTTGAATATTCCATAATTTCATTTAATATTCAAGATCAAGTTCAACTGCTATTCCTCAAGCTAGTTTCAAGATCGTCGTTCAAACTCAAGTCACAATTCATTTGAATCAATCCAAAATTGTACGCACGATCCTCTAAGTTTCTTCGATCAAGACCATTCATTTCTATTCATCGTTCCGAACCATTTTCTAATTCGCGTTGCCCATTGACAAGTTGTCCAGTGACATCTCGTTCGGGACTTTGAAGTCATGGCCAACTAAGCGTGACACGTTTTAAGGCTTTGCGCGATCGCATCGCCTCGCCGACATACTCGTTCTATCCGTAAATCCTTTAGTCTCGCTCGAACAATTTCTATGACGTCCATACACCACTCAGGGTTCGAGCCACTCGACTAGTCGTCGATACTCATTCTTACTCTTCTTCGAACCTATCACATACACCACTCGGATTCAAGCCATACGATCTAGTCCTCAATCACGTTCGCGTCATGCGCTAAGACATCCTTCAGATTCGTTCGACGAATCTCTAGCGTAATCGCTAACGTCGCCTCGATATACTAAGTCGTTCGCACTAATCCTCAAAATTCAAGCCAATCTTTCGTGCACGCCTAAGCGTTAGTTTGATAGCGTTCCTATCGATATACACTCTAAGTGTATCTCCGTTTCCGACAGAGCGGTACTTGATATCGTTCGCAACTCGATTGCACTAGAAGTCGAGGTGCGCGATACTCAGCACAACTTAGCCAAAAGGCTGCATGCATAACCATCCCGTTCGAACTATACTTCAGTTTCGTGTACTCGTTCGCTATTGTCAGCGTAAGGTAATTCAAGCACGTCTTACGTTTGCTAACTCTTAGCATCGGTTCTTCCCAACTCAAGTACGTCGTGGTTCGGCACAAAGGCCTTCGCCTATCGATCCCTTCAACCGAGTACTTATACGAGCTTTTGAAAATATTAGACTTATTGTATGGAACATCCCAAGGCACAACGAGAGAGAGCGTATCCTTCTTTTGCTTCAACGAGCTTTCAAAACTAAGAGAATCAGAATAAAGTCCAAGGACGTGAAGCCGTGCTCTGATACCAATCTGTCATGCCCTGCTCCCGCAGGAGCGATCGTCCTTGCTAAGGCGTGATGCCACACGGGCCTAGGTGCGCCCGTGCAAGGCTATGTCCAGAAACGGCCGATTTTAGCTAGGCCACAGAGTCGCACAGAGTGTTCCCATTTGCAGCGGAAAGTAAATAAACCCAAGTTGAAGCGAATTTAAACTCTTTATTGATTTTCAAGAAGTTTACAAGTGGCGCTAGGCCGATATTACAAATCGCTCAAGCTCTCTCTCTCTCTCTGAAACATAAAAGGGCGTGCCAAGTGGCTTACAAGATGGAATGATTCATGACGATGTTCCGATACATTATGTCCTGTATATGGTGCTCCAGCTCCTTGCAACGCTCCAAGGCTCCAGAGATAGCTCCGCGACTTAGCACGTTCGAGGAAAGCTCCGCACCCGTCGACGTTTCCTGCTTCCTGCAAGCAGACTGTAGGATTATCAGTACATTGTTATGCACTGGTGGGGAGACTAGCTCGTCCATAATGTTATCATTACCAAACACGTTCTATTTACTTTCGTGCACCGTCTATCATTCATTGTCTTTCAAATCTTGCCTTAGGATAAGTTTTAATGCATATTTCATAACCTATCTCGTGTTGCCAAATTCGATGTGTTGCATGGAAATACATGCACGACTTACCCATACTTACCGTCCGGCCTTCCCTATCCAAAGTAAACCAAGTTAGTCAACAATTCATAAGGAATAACATAACGTGTCTCATGTAAACTTTCAATATCAAGCGCGTGTCCCTGCCTCGGGTCCTAGCGCGTCGTAGGCACGTTTTCTAACTCGTTTGCTCGAAGTACTCTTGATCATTTTTGTGTTATATTCAAGCCTATTCAGAAGGTGCTTTGTTCAGATTAACTTAGACTACTTTGATTTCAATACAAGGACTTGCACGTGGATTGCCACCAGCAAAGCCCACTTAATCTATATGCATCGGTCGCTGGCATCACAAGCCAATTTGGACATGTCTTCCCCCTTGGTAATTTCTCACCTATCATGGCGTGCGACTTGGTACACCCTGATAGTCTTTTGAAATACCCGGCCTTACGTCCCCTGGTGGACAAGCCCGCACTCAGGCCTGTACGTAAGCCAAACTTTGATTTCCGTCCGGACCGGCAAGTCCTTCACACTTTGACCATGCCGCTGGAAATACCCTTATTTCCCCTCTCCCCCGTATATGATGGAGGTGTCCATGACCATTTCATTTTATTTGTCATTTTAACTCAACGGCTGTCTCCGAGCCGTAGGCTAACCCTTAGCCTTAATGCGTTATCGACCAGGTTGGCGTCCGTGCAGCGCGGGTAGCGAGCCCCGTTGCACGTGCCCGTCATACCTGTCGCTAACCATTCATTTTTTTCTTATCTTTTATTCATTCTTTCTTTTCTTTCTTTCCACTTGTCCGTTCGTTCATTCATTCATTCACTTATCCATTCATTCTTTCATTCACACATTACGCAACTCCCAGTGCGGAAGTCGCCTTGGCGACCCATCATTCCACAATCTTTTAATGTTGTTATACTCTACTCGGAATGACTATGTGGATAGTCTTCCCGTTTCATTGTTGTAATCCATTCATTGTTTCATTGTTGAACGCAAGCTTGTGCCTTAGCACGAGCGGGGAGCGCGGTGCAAGAGTTCTCACATTTTTCTATATTTTTTTCCATATTCTATACAAGCATACAAGATAGGATTATTCCCTTAGCTAGGTGCGTTGAGTCATTTATTAGTATACGCGATGTTATCGCCTAGCGATTCTAGCATTTATGTCCGTATTGTTATGTGTCTAGGCTAAGCAAAGACGGGTTCATCGGAGCCACCCACCTTAGCGATGTTCACATCGGCCGAACGACACTCCGAGCGCGCCTTTGAAAGTCTAAGTCTGGATTCATCTTGACGGGCCAATATAAGCCTTGTATCGATTCTTCATCTGGTCGATGCCAACTCTTCGGGACGACGGCTCGTTTGAGTCGTTGTATTTGTCGCTTGAATCGGCATTTCGCTAGGGCGGAGCGGGTCGTTACAGCTCGGGCAGCGAGCCCCCCTCGGCATGCGTGCCCCTCGGGCAGTGTACCCTCATTCCCTGTGCACTTCGGGATGCGTGCACCTTGGTGTACGTGTCAGTTTCGATCTTTGTACTGTCTTGGGCAACGTGCTATCTCGGTTTGTACGTTGTCTCGATTCCCGTGTCTCGGTCTTTGTGCCATCTCGATTTTTGTATTGCTTCGATTTGTGTACATGCGTTGATTTGCGTACTACTTCGATTTGCGTGCCCCTTGGACTCTGCACCGTCTCGATTTGCGTGTATAAGTTGACTTACTTATCGCATCGGTTTGCATGCTACCTTGGACTTTGTGTTATCTTAATTTGCGTGTACGCTCCGATTTGCGTACCGTATTGGTCTTTGTGCCGTCCCGATTCACGTGAATGTCTCGATTTACGTGTCGCGTGATTCGTGCGCCATCTTGATATTTGTGATCCCTCGGTCTACGTATATGTCTCGATTTACGTGCATGTCTTGTTCCTGTTTGCCTCGATATTCGTGCCATCTTGATTTACGTGTCGCATTGATTTGCGTACTATTTTAATATTCGTGATTTTCTCGATCTATGTGCACGTTTCGATTTACGTACACATTGTCTCATGTTCGCCTCGATATTCGAGTCATCTCGATGTACTTGTACGTCTCGGTTTGCGTGTCTATATCGATCCGCGTGCCTCGGTTTTCATACCAGATCCCTGAACTACTTGCGGGACCCACACGGTATAGCCTCGTGCCATTCTTCGTGATTTTCGTTATTACCTTATTATTTAATTCTAATGATTGTTTATTGTGTGTTCTGAGGATCTCGATGGACGTGCTACCCTGGATCCCGATCGTCGAAGACTTGCTTACCTAGCCGAGCCCTCTAGGCAAGTACCCCTTGGTCATCGACGGCTCTTGCCCTCTCTCCTGGATTTATTGTGTTTAATTAATTATAATTGTAATTGTATAACCATAATTAGTGTAGCTTAGCAGTAGAACTGCCATGATGATAACCTATGATAGGTTGGTTCGATACCGGTTTACGATCGTATTGGACAACTCGGACGGGTCATCCACACCTCCGAGGACATCGATTCACGAGTATGGATTGTCACCATATGCCCAGTATCCGACTCGCGGTCGGGTAACGACTTGGCTAACTGTTTCTATGACCTTGCTTGTGGCTTAGATATCACTGTGGGTCTTGGTGCGTCCTGCGTGGCGATTCTTGTTGCATGTGTTGGCTTGGGGCCCAGTACGCATCGTAGTGCTGGAGGCCGAGACTTAGTGTTCTCGGTTATGGTTTGGTTTCTAGTACGCATGGTAGCGCTGCTGGAAGCTGAGACTTAGTGTTCTCAGCCTGCGATTATGCGGCGGGTTGCGTCGAGTAGATTTAGCCCCAATTCACTGGGAGCTTCCGTCCAGAATATAAAGGAGACTCTGCCAAATTTTTCCATCATTCCCGATCTGGAATTTGGTTCGAAGAATTAGGCAGAACCATTCCTTTGGTTTGCTAATCTAGACTCGTGCTTACTTGTTTTGAATATAGTAGTCTGATTCTAATACTTGCTAGGTAGACTCTTGACTAGATTAGTCGTCTAGTTCTTGACCTGTCTTGTCCGTCGGATAGCGTAAGGAGCAGTTCCACCCGGGAGACGGTCTGCAACCCTGGTCCTTGTTTGGTTTAAGGGTTGTGGATCTTCTCTAGAGCGGTTCATGCAATCCTTGCCACTTTTTCGGCGGCATTTAATGTATATATTCTTATCTCCTGACCATTCATTCTAGGAGTTATCCTAGTCTAGCCAGCTAGAACTGATAGTTGTCCTATGTATCGAGATTTGTAATTTTGGGGTATATGAGGATTGAGTATTATGGGAGTATGATCTCGAGATATTGATTGATAGACTCACGTGTATTCTTGGATAGTGAACTGAAGACTTTGGAGTATTTGTGTCGTGTGTCGGACATAATAAGTCATAGAAGCACCTTCTATTTTTAGAGTGTACGTGCTTCCTACATGATACACAACTGAAACTATGATTCTAAGACCATGAAACCTCATTAGAAGTTACCTATAAACACGATTGGAAGTCAGTTGTTGCCCAAAGAAAGCCTAAATGGTGGCAGAAGCACTGAATTGGTATGATCCACCATTTCATCTTATAGATACAAAAGTTTGTCTCTTGAACCAACATGTAAAAATAAGCAATATACATTTCCCTTGTAGAGAAGAAACTACAACAACGACATCAACATCCCTGACCCTCTCCCAAATCAAATACCACTGCAAGAAACCCTAGCCCTCTGGTTCCAAAGCAAAAAAAAACTCAAGCATTTGAGAGGAACTGTGCTTCAAAACCCTAGAAAAGCCCCAATCCAAAGAAACACCATACAAAACCCTCAATCGCTAGATCTCGATCTGAAACGAGTGCAAACACCCTCGAAACCCTGAATAAATCACAACCATGACACTCCAACATCAAATTGTGTGCCCTTTGGCACTGTGACAACATCTTGTTGTGTCATAAATCAAAAAAATTCTAGATCTAGAAGAAGAGGAGGAGAGATCGAACCTTTCCTATGGCGAACACGTTCTTGATGAAGCGGGAGATTAGAAAAGGGATCCATTGGAGGTCGTCGGTGCTCGTCTATGTTTCAGAGACGATCGCGTGGGTGCTCGACGTTGCAGCCGGAGTCATCATCATGGCAAGAAAGGAGGAAGAAGATGGTGATGTCGACCACCATCGTTGGATGGTCGTCAAAGTCATCCATGGGAAAAACTAGGGTTAGGGCTTCATGAAGAGAATTTTTTTATTGGTGGAGGAAGATGATCTGTGGGAGTATGGAGACTCTTTAGAGGAGAGGGGAGGGGCTCTCTCTGACTTTATTGGTGGAGGAAGAGGAGTGTGGAATTTCTTAGGATGAAAATGGAGAAGAAGGAAAGGATGGAAAGAGGATAGACATGAAAAAAAATGAATAGACTCGGGGGATTAATACTGTAGTTCCTAAATAGAAATCGTTAACATATATTCTAGAATAGACATTTTTAAAAAAATTACTAAAATGACAGCTAAAATGTGTGCGGCAATTTTTTCGCATATATTACTTGACGATTATCAATAAACCGTTAAATAATGTAATGAATTTTCTTGACGTTTCCTCTAAAATTGTCAAGTATTCGGGTAAATTTTTGATACATAACAGAAAAGGGGTATTTTCTTGACGTATGTCTAAAACCGTCATGATAACGCCTCTTCTTGACAGTTTTCCATGACCGTCAACAAATATACCGTCAAGGAAGGCTTTTTCTTGTACTGTGTAATTTTTTGTATAAAATTATCATGCATATCATGTGTTGCCGTACAAAACTGATTATGCAATAGTTGATTTTGGCAAATCAAGCTGCATTTGTTCGAGGTCGGGCCATAGCTGAAAATAGCCTATTGGGACATGAACTGGTGCGGGAGTTCAACAAGCGGGTGGTCCAAAGGCTTGTATAAATTAGACCTGCAAAAAGCTTACGACATGGTGAATAGGGATTTCTTATGTAACATTATGACGGTCATGGGATTTGCGGATGTGTGGGTCGCTCTGGTCCGAAAATGTATTTCGACAGCCACATTTTCGGTACTTATTCGAGGCCAACCACATGGTTCTTCAAGAGCAATAGGGGGCTGTGTCAAGGGGATCCCTTATCGTCATATTTGTTCACACTGGTTATGGAGTACTTCACTTGTATAATGGATATTGCGGTGTTCAGACAGCAGATTGTGTCATTATTTCGGCAGGTAGAACTGCATATCTCACACCTTATTTATGTTGATGATTTGCTAGTTTTTCTGGTACCATCACTATCTGGACTAGATGTCGTGAACTATGTGATGGAGGAGTTTGGGATGGTGTCCGGACTTTGGCTTAATAAGGACAAGAGTAGAGTCTATTTTAACAAATTATGTCCAGACAAGGAGGGGCGGGCCGAGAGACTTGGTGTTGCCAGAGGAGATCTGCCCGTTAGATATCTGGGGCTTCCACTGTCAGTAAACTATGCATGGGAGGCGGAGTGCAGCAGTATTATGGAGTTTATGTAAGCCGCTAAATTTAATTTATATTTAAATTAGGGTTTTTAAAACCACAAATGATTATTTTAGCCTTAAAATAATTTATTATAAATATTAGGAATTTTCTAGAATTTTTAAATGGTTTTTAAAAACTTAAAATATTATTTGCAATATTTAAATTGTTTTTATAACAGTTTGTAATTTATTAAATTATTTTTAAGTCAACTTGCAGTATTCGTTTTGTCTGTGCAAATTTGAATTTGCACAGAACACAGCGGGAGGGCTAGTTGCAAATCTAGAATTTGCATTTACCTAAGGCGGTGGTCGGTTTTCCTAAATGAGAATCTAGGAGGATTTTTTTGCAAAACTGGCCCTTGTCGCCGGCAGGGCAATGGCCGCGCGACGACGGCCACCGACCTAACTGAAACCATAATTCCTATTTCCTACACGAAACCCTAAATTGACCCCCAATTTCTTCCTATAAACCCCCCAATCGAAACCCTAACCCTATTTACTTCCTCGACCACCGTAGTCCCACCCCACACTCATCTTCTCCGGCGAACTTCGCCTGAACCCTAAATCTAGGATTCCCGCCGCCCTAGACCACTTCCCGACTAGCCACCACCACCATCTAGTTCGCTACGATGAGGCGAACCCAGCTTTATTTTTTCTCGACCACCCCGACGTCTTCTCGCCGCGTAGCAACCCCGACAGCATCCCCTCACCGGACACGTACGTGTCATTCTTCCTATGGTTCATGTCGTGTCTCGTGTACACGTGTGTGAGGTAGCCCAGTGTCGAGGAGTCCAGTGGTGTGCGTGGACATGTGAGATTCGTGTCGTGCGAGTCGTTCTGGCTACGGATACGAGACACGGTGTCAGTTTTGACCGCTCATGTCCCTAACTGTCCGGACACGAGTATTAAAATGGGTTAACGGGTTTGAATTGGTTTATTGGTTTTAAACCCATTTGCAAATGGGTTTGGGTTCGGGTTAATGTTCATATTTGGTCGGGTTTGGTCCATTAGACTATTGGGCTGGGTATATATAATATCTATATATATATTATATATAATATATATTGTATATGTATATGTATATATGTATTTTTATGTATATATGTATATAGTATATATGTATAAAATATATATACTGTTATATATATATATATATATAAAATATATATATTATATATATAATATATATATATATATATATATATATATAAAAATATATATATATATATATATATATTTATATATAACATATATACATAAAAAAATACAAATACATATAACATATAAAATATACATATATAAAAAAAATACATATATATATACATATATATATATAATATATTATATATATAATATATATATATATATATTATATATATATATATAATTTTATGCTATATTTTAAATTATGTAAATTTACATGTTATTTTATTACTAATAAACATTATGGCTACAGATATTTTACTACATTAGAATTATTATAATATTTTTAATATATATGTTTATATATTTAAATTCATTTTTATGTATCGTTAATTAAGGCCATTTAAGTCCAGACCTAGCATGGGTTTTGTGGACTTAAATCAGTCTAAATACATTCAAGGCCTGTATGAGTCAAATCAGACTTGATTCATGGCTTTGGGTCCCGTATCTGGACTTCGGTTCAATTTCGTATACGTGGATAAATATATTAAATAATTATTTCTTTTAGAAACCGTGTCTTGCTGTTTTTGAATTTTTAGACAGTATATAAATGCTGTAAAAATATGGGAAAAATTATATTTAACTACTATGTTAATTTAGATAATTTAATGTAATTTTCCCAAAAATTTAGATATTGCCATTTTATTAAAATAGGAAAACAGAACTCATTGTCAAAATACTTGTGTTTACTGATTTTTAATAAATATCTATATTAGTTTATAAATTCCTAAAAAATTAGTATAAATTTCTATAATTAACAAGGATCAATTTAGTATTTTTTTATGTATATTTGAGCATTTTGCCTATCTTAATAATTATTAGAACACAGTGTACAGTCTGATTTATTAATTTAATAATTACGTCTTGTGAAGTTATGTGTGATTTTGGATATTTTAGTGATTGGGACCTTACCCTATGTCAACCCCAGTTTTCAGAAATGAGGGTAATTTTAAAATTTTGTAATTATAATCATTTAATAATGATATTTAAACTATGTTTAATTTTTGGTGATTTTTAGTTAATTTAAAACTATTTAAAACCACGACTTGTGATTTTGATGATTGACTAGTGTAACCCTAGAGTTGGCTAAGCCTGGAGACTAACCATGACCAAGGGAGCCTAGTCATGTGATTAGGATGACTAATTACAACTTTTTTAGCCTAAGGGTATTTTGGTCATTTTGACAATTTTGTGAAATTGTAATTTTGATTGATTAAATATTGTGCTAATATTTTAGTTAAGCCTTAACCTAGAAGCTTAACCTAATCTAGATTAGTCTTGAGATTAGGATCATGGTTAGAACATTCATACTAAGTGCCAAGGTTAGTAATATCTAGATATTTATAAGTAGGATATTTTTTCTTAGGATATTTGTGAAAAGAAAGCCTAGAACCAATAGGAAGGCTTGGAATTGGGTGGAATGATCTTAGCCACTCATCTACCTAATCAAACCCTAATTCCCTTAGATGACCAGCCATTAAGTGCCCCCTTCCTATAAAGGATCCTTAAGAAGGTCTTTGCCTCTTTTTACAATTTTTTGAAACCCTACTTTGTTCTTCCCTAATCTCCCATAATATCCAAATTGAGCCCAAATTGAGTCAAATCAATTGCATCATCAACCCCAATAGTAGAGGCAACTTGTGGAGGCTTGCTAGCGAGGTTTGAGGACGTTTGAACCATAGCAAATCGAGGAAGACGTCAAATCAAGGCTCTTTTCATTGAGGTTTCACCCTCAATAGGTAAAACCCTACAAACACCTATAAATTCTCAATTTCTTCCATAGATGCATCCATTTAGGGTTCCCCTAGGTGTAGCCCAAGTTTGGTAGGAAATCGTGTCCATTTCGTATCCGTATCGGACACGTATCGGTGTATTTAAATGGGCGTTCGATGAAATGCCTCATAGGACTTTGTTTTTGGTTTTCAAAACAAATTATATATTTTGGAAGCTTATTATGTGTAGATCATAACCCTAACTGACTGAATTTTTCTGACACGATTTGTGTCAGTTTTGGACACGGGAACACTTTGTATGACACATCGTGCATTGTCCTGCTACCTCGTGTCCAGTTCTCACTGGACACGACACGAGACACCACCATTTTTGGTCAGAACCTGGGCAATGTCTATCAGGCCCCACAAAATTTAAGGAAATGATTGAGTATCAAGGGAGTTCTCGATCTCGCGGGTCCTACACTGTCACGCACACTCTGTACACGCACGGAATATCTGCTCGGATACGTCCTTGTATCTCGGATACGACACCACTTAGCCACGACTCAGGAACCTAGACACATACCCTGACACCCCACCTAGCTACTGACATGTGCACAAGACCTCTAGCATTGTGTGTTGTCTCATAGAGCTCTCGACATGTGTGCATGAGGCTGTTGTGTGACATGTCCTGACACTGTGTTCTTTTGCAATATTTCAACACTCGTGTCCACCTCCTGACACATGGACACGACCCTAAGGTCGACATATATGTTAGACACTTGTGAACTTGATATTGAGTTTTCCTTGGATTTTGAGTTCAAAATGTACTGAGAACATAGGTTATTTTTTTTACTGATACTTCGAAAACAGGTTTTAGTTCAAAACTGAGATTCTTATGCAAAACTAATTTTGGTTTTGGTTTTAGGATTGTATATATGTAGGTAAATATATACATGAATGTTATTGTGCAATGATACATGAATGATACCTGATAACTGAGAATAGAAATGGAGGTTTGTTCAAGAAAACTGAGATTGGTTTGTTCAAGATAAACTGAGATTTGGGTTGATTCAAAAACTGTTATTCCCATTATGGAAAACCTGAGATATTGGTAGTTAGTTTGAAATTGACATGGAAACTGAAATGGGGATTTGGATATGGGCTTGGTTATCTTAAATAGATTCTAAAATATGAAATAATGTAGGTTAACTGATTTTGGGTTGGGTTGAGCCTTAGCATGGCATGAAATTGTACAGGGCAACAGAAGAAGGGCACCCTGCATTAGCTTGGCATGGCTGCAATGCACTGCCTTGGCCTTGATCTAGGCCTATTAGCATATGCAGCAGGGCAGCAACAATGCACTGCATGTGCTGCAATGCAGAAGGCAGTAGTAGGGGTCCTATCCATTAGGTATGGTCACTTGGTGAGAGGTTAAGGGTTGGTAAGCTAAGGTGGAGTTTTGGTTCACATTTGGACTGGGTTGGAGTGTAGAAAGGATATAATAAACTGTGGTATAGGATATCACCTATGTGTATGGGTTACCTATTGTATTAGAGTAGGATATATATATATAACTGTGGTGTATATAACTATGGGTTACCTATTGTATTAGAGTAGGATATTACCTATAGCCTATAGGTAGAGTATATGATAGGTTTTTGACATAGGCTATCTTCTATAGGTAGGGTATTACCTATTCTAAGGGTTACTTAGTGTTTTACCTCTAGGCTATCTTCTATAGGTAGGGTATTACCTATTCTAAGGGTTACTTAGTGTTTTACCTAGGGAGAATGTGTGGGGAAGGCCATAGAGATTTGGTAGTTGCGTAATACATGGTTTTACCTATAGTGAGTGGATAATGGCATGGGATATATGTGATACTTATATATATATGTGATATGTACAAGTTAGATAGAGTATCTATGTATGCATATTTTAAAACTGAATGTTAGATATGCATGTAGGTTTCCCAAGGTTGTTAGTCTAGTATAGAATTCTATTAGACTTAGTGATTGTGGTTTAGGCCTAGTGTTGACCTAGTGGCCTAGAGTGTTGACCATGTTGACCAGAGTTAACCAATACCCTAGAAGTTTGACTTGGACCTTGTTCGACCTAGACAGTTGACCAAAGTTGACCAAGAGTTGACTTTGACCTAGTTGACTTAGAATCATGTAGTTTGCATTGCAGATTTCTATTATTTCAAATTGAGTACTTAAATAACCTGTTTTACTCTAAATAGGACTCTGTGACACCGGTTCGGACATCTATTCATATCAATCATACAGGGTGACAGGCGAGTACATTCTCTGATAATATTTCTGTTTATGATATCGTCTTTGCTTTTAGTATTTAGTGTATATCCTTGTTCTGACACATTATTCACACAGATTGATATTGTCTGGATCCCGTCATAAGATATTTTCCTTTATATATGGTGTGCCTTGTGCAAGTCTTCCTTTTTTGTTTATTGTATAAACACGATTCCTGTGAAGGAGAGCTACTTCCCAGAGAATGCGTGTCATGACGTGTCATGACTGGATCTATTATATTAGTCAGGGATGGGGGTGTTAGCGTAGATATGTGATCAATACCCCACAGTACCAGCATTGTATCACCATTGTATCACTATAGTATCCTCATTGTATAGTGTTAATCATACACTCACGTATGATTAGCCGGGCCAAACATTGTATCAAGTTCTAAGCCAATCACATGTTGAAACTAGTGCTAAACTCACATAGATAGCAGTTCCAGATTTTCGTACATGTCATACACTGTTCTCTTGCTTATTATTGCAGTTTTGATATACCCTGTCAGGATGCATGTACGCTCTACTTTACCTAGTATATTCTCTCTATCTACTGCTATATTTTCAATATTGTATAACTAGAATGTCGTTTGAGATTTTGTACTCGTTTTCGTCCTGACTGGACCTGTTAAAAATATTACAGATGATGAGGAGGAGTGCCTACCTATTACGGTCCTCATGACGTGGTTGGTATAGAGTTGGATACCCTAGTACAGCAGGGGCTAGCTCTAGCAGATGAGGCCTTGGTATAGTTTAGCTGATTTTAGTATAGTACTGGACTCTGTCTCCAGATTACTTTGGCTTGTTATTATTTGTTACTTTCTGTTTTGAGATTGTTGACTCAGAGATTTTAGACTCGTATTATTCTGTGTTGGATTTTCAGGATGATATTTATAAATCTTGTTGTCTTTATCTTTCAGTATTATTATCGTCATTCTTAGAGTTTGTGATTGAGTATATTATTTGTCATTGCTTGTCCTCCGTTCGGAGTTGACCATTCTCGACAGGTTTGATATTATAACTATTGTTGGATAGTAGACCTAGACAGCGTTCTACGTCATTTCTGCGGCGTAGGCTGGAACGCTGTTACGTACTCGTACCCTTACCTTGGGTGCGGGTCGTGACACTTTTTAGTGGTGGCCCATGCAGGTCAGAGTCGCAACTAGTACAATTTCGTAGTGGTGCTCGACTTAGAATGCTGCTACGAGCCTGCTGTTAGGATATAGGATTTGGCAGTATAGAGAGTTACTCAATCACAGTTAGGACTACTTGAGAAGATTCCGGGATAACCCTTGAGAATTATTATAAACTATCTCAAATTCGATTCCGATAGTTTTTGTCTACTTTCTTGTTCATCGTTGAATTTGAATCTTGGTATTTATTATTGACTTGATTTCCTGCCAAGATAACATTATGGGCTAGGTTGCCTCAGTCATGGAATCTAGAGTCTTCTACAGCCATATTAGCTGGTTTGACGATGAGATAGAGTCTAGTTTTGGATGTATTTCTGGGTGTAGGAATTTAAAGTTTTCGCAGCCAAGCTAGCGGTAATGAGAAAATTTTAAATACCATGATTCTAGAGGTATGTACCTTAGTTGCGGACTCTATGGATTATCGCTGTTTTACTTACTGGCGTAACGAGGATTTAGTAACATGGTTCTGGATAGATGGGCATGATTATCAGATTTCAGAATAAATACCATATAGATGGTACCCTAGTATGATGGAATGGAATATCAGTGTGGATGTTACTTGAGTATCATGGATTAGATAGAGGAGGAGCTTGGCCACCTATGGCATAGCACCATGCCAGCACAGATGGGCAGGGCTTTTGTGCTGTCGGTCGAGGAGACCGACGCTATGGGTGACGGGTTAGCAGGTCTGTCTTTCATGTTCTCTTTCATCCTGTTGTGTGATTCCATTAGTACCTGTTAAGATTTCTTATGAATGCTAGATAGTGTAGTTACCATGTTCGAGACTTTGATATCACGACCAGTAGGACCACAAATTGCAGTTTTAGATATAGAATTTGTTGACCTTGATTTGGGGGTTTAACCTAGAAGGAGTACGACCATTTTAATTTCGAGGACAAAATTTTTCTAAGAAGGGTGGAGTTATCAACCCCAGTTTTCAGAAATGAGGATAATTTTAAAATTTTGTAATTATAATTATTTAATAATGATATTTAAACATGTTATAATTTTGGTAATTTTTAGTTAATTTAAAACTATTTAAAAACTACGACTTATAATTTGATGATTGACTAGTGTAACCTAGAGTTGGCTAAGCCTAGAGACTAACCATGACCAAGGGAGCCTAGTCATGTGATTAGGATGACTAATTACAACTTTTTTAGCCTAAGGGTATTTTGGTCATTTTGACAATTTTGTGAAATTGTAATTTTGATTAATTAAATATTGTGCTAATCTTTTAGTTAAGCCTTAACCTAGAAGCTTAACCTAATCTAGATTATTCTTGAGGTTAGGATCATGGTTAGAACATTCATACTAAGTGCCAAGGTTAGTAATATCTAGATATTTATAAGTAGGATATTTTCTTCTTAGGATATTTGTGAAAAGAAAGCCTAGAACCAATAGGAAGGCTTGAATTGGGTGGAATGATCTTAGCCACTCATCTATACCTAAACAAATCCTAATTTTCTTAGATGACCAGCCATTAAGTGCCCCCCTTCCTATAAAGGATCCTTAAGAAGGCCTTTGCCTCTTTTTATAATTTCTTGACCCTACTTTGTTCTTCCCTAATCTCCTCCCATAATATCCAAATTGAGCCCAAATTGAGCCCAAATTGAGTCAAATCAAATGCATCATCATCTCCAATAGTATAGGAGACTTGTGGAGGCTTGCTAGCGAGTTTGAGGACGTTTGAACCATAGCAAATCGAGGAAGACGTCAAATCAAGGCTCTTTTCATTGAGGTTTCACCCTCAATAGGTAAAACCCTACAAACACCTATAAATTCTCATTTTCTTTCCATAGATGCATCCATTTAGGGTTCTCCTAGGTGTAGCCCAAGTTTGGTAGGAAATTGTGTCCATTTCGTATCCGTATCGGACACGTATCGGTGTATTTAATTGTGTGTTCGATGAAATGCCTCATAGGACTTTTTGTTCTTGGTTTTTAAAACAAATTATATTGTGGAAGCTTATTATGTGTAGATCATAACTCTAACTGACTGAGTTAATTTTTGACACGATTTGTGTCAGTTTTGGACACGGAAACGCTTTGCACGACACATCGTGCACTGTCCTGCTACCTCGTGTCCAGTTCTCACTGGACACGACATGAGACACCACCATTTTTGGTTAGAACCTAGGGGCAATGTCTGTCAGGCCACCCACAAAATTTCAGGTGAAATGATTGAGTATCGAGGGAGTTATCGATCTCGCACGGGTCCTACACTGTCACGCACACTCTGTATACGCGCGGAAAATCTGCTCGGATACGTCCTTGTATCTCGGACATGACACCACTTGGCCACGACTCAGGAACCTAGACACATACCCTGACACCCCACAGCTACTGACATGTGCACGAGACCTCTAGTGTGTGTGTTGTCTCCTAGAGCTCTCGACATGTGTGCACGAGGCTGCTGTGTGCACATGTCCTGACACTGTGTTCTTTTGTAATATTTCAACACTCGTGTCCACCTCCTGGACACATGGACACGACCCTAAGTTCGACACTATATGTTAGACACTTGTGCACTTGATATTGAGTTTTCCATGGATTTTTAGTTCGAAATGTACTGAGAACATAGTTACTTTTTTTTTACTGATACTTCGAAAACAGGTTTTAGTTCAAAACTGAGATTCTTATGTAAAACTGATTTTGGTTTTGGTTTTAGGATTATATATATGTAGGTAAATATATACATGAATGTTATTGTGCAATGATACATGAATGATACCTGAAAACTGAGAATGGAAATGGGGGTTTGTTCAAGAAAACCGAGATTGGTTTGTTCAATAAACTGAGATTTGGGTTGATTCAAAAACTATTATTCCCATTATGGAAAACTTGAGATATTGGTAGTTAGTTTGAAATTGACATGGAAACTGAAATAGGGATTTGGATATGGGCTTGGTTATCTTAAATAGATTCTAAAATATGAACTAATGTAGGTTAACTGATTTTGGGTTGGGTTGAGCCTTAGCATGGCATAAAATTGTATAAGGCAGTAGAAGAAGGGCACCCTGCATTAGCTTGGCATGGATGCAATGCACTGCCTTGGCCTTGGTCTAGGCCCTGTTAGCATATGCAGCAGGACAGCAGCAATGTACTGCATGTGCTGCAATGCAGAAGGCAGTAGCAGGGGTCCTACCCATTAGGTATGGTCACTTGGTGAGAGGTTAAGGGTTGGTAAGCTAAGGTGGAGTTTTGGTTCACATTTGGATTGGGTTGGAGTGTAGAAAGGATATATATATATAACTGTGGTATAGGATATCACCTATGTGTATGGGTTACCTATTGCATTAGAGTATATATATAACTGTGGTGTATATAACTATGGGTTACCAATTGTATTAGAGTAGGATATTACCTATAGCCTATAGGTAGAGTATATGCTAGGTTTTTGACATAGGCTATCTTCTATAGGTAGGGTATTACCTATTCTAAGGGTTACTTAGTGTTTTACCTAGGGAGAATGTGTGGGGAAGGCCATAGAGATTTGGTAGTTGCGTAATACATGGTTTTACCTAGAGTGAGTGGATAATGGCATGGGATATATGTGATACTTATATATATATGTGATATGTACAAGTTAAATAGAGTATCTATGTATGCATATTTTAAAACTGAATTAGATATGCATGTAGGTTTCCCTAGGTTGTTAGTCTAGTATAGAATTCTATTAGACTTAGTGATTGTGGTTTAGGCCTAATGTTGACCTAGTGGCCTAGAGTGTTGACTATGTTGACCAGAGTTGACCAATACCCTAGAAGTTTGAC
Organism: Iris pallida; assembly: GCA_029216955.1. NCBI lineage: Eukaryota > Viridiplantae > Streptophyta > Magnoliopsida > Asparagales > Iridaceae > Iris > Iris pallida. The sequence continues at coordinate 34,739,617 of JANAVB010023800.1, read as the reverse complement.
TTGGACCTAGTTCGACCTAGACAGTTGACCAAAGTTGACCAATAGTTGACTTTGACCTAGTTGACTTAGAATCATGTAGTTTGCATTGCAGATTTCCATTATTTCAAATTGAGTACTTAAATAACCTATTTTACTCTAAATAGGACTCTGTGACACCGGTTCGGACATCTATTCATATCAGTCATACAGGGTGACAGGCGAGTACATTCTCTGATAATATTTCTGTTTTATGATTTCGTCTTTATTTCTAGTATTTAGTTTAGATATCCTTGTTCTCTTGACACATTGTTCACACGGATTAATATTGTCTGGATCCCGTCATAAGATGTTATTCCTCTTATATATGGTGTGCCTTGTGCAAGTCTTCCTTGTTCTTTGTTCATTGTATAGACACGATTCCTGTGAAGGAGAGCTACTTCCCAGAGAATGCGTGTCATGACGTGTCATGACTGGATCCATTATATTAGTCAGGGATGGGGTGTTAGCGTAGATATGTGATCAATACCCTACAGTACCAGTATTGTATCACCATTGTATCACCATTGTATCACTATAGTATCCTCATTGTATAGTGTTAATCATACACTCACGTATGATTAGCCAGGCTAAATATTGTATCAAGTTCTAAGCCAATCATATGTTGAAAGTAGTGCTAAACTCACATAGATAGCAGTTCCAGATTTTCGTATATGTCATACACTGTTCTCTTGCCTTATCTTATTACGATTTTGAGATACCCTGTCAGGATGCATGTACGCTCTACTTTACCTAGTATATACTCTCTATCTACTGCTACATTTTTAATATTGTATAACTAGAACTATCGTTTGAGATTTTGTACTCGTTTTCGTCCTGACTGGACCTGTTGAAAATATTACAGATGATGAGGAGGAGTGCCCTACCTATTACGGTCCTCATGACATGGTTGGTATAGAGTTGGATACCTTAGTGCAGCAGGGGCTAGCTCTAGCAGATGAGGCCTTGGTATAGTTTACCTGATTTTAGTATAGTACTGGATTTTGTCTCCAGATTACTTTGGCTTGTTATTATTTGTTAGTTTTCTGTTTTGAGATTGTTGACTCAGAGATTTTGGACTCGTATTATTCTGTGTTGGATTTTCTGGTTGATATTTATAAATCTTGTTGTCTTTATCTTTCAGTATTATTAACGTCATTCTTCGAGTTTGTGATTGAGTATATTATTTGTTATTGCTTGTCCTCCGTTCGGAGTTGACCATTTTCGACAGGTTTTGATATTATAACTATTGTTGGATAGTAGACCTAGACAGCGTTCTAAGCTGTTTCTGCGACGTAGGCTGGGACGCTGTTACGCACTCGTACCCTTACCTCGGGTGCGGGTCGTGACACCCTACCTTAGTATGTAGACCCAAAAAGTTGGTTTAGGTATTGTGTCACCCCACATTGTTCTCCTATGCTAAAGTCATCACTTGGCTAGGTGTCCAGTCAGAAAGTTGTGTCCCACCACTAGTGTCCTAGTATTTAGCTTAGTATAAAAACTATGTCTATATATCCTATTTACAGTGACGGGACGCCGGACATCTATAGATTCATATAAATACCTTTGCTTTGCACAAGGCAAGTACCCCTACAAACTTTATTTACTGCATGTGATAATAAACTGTGAATGAATCATATTAAAATATTATTTCATGAACTGTAAGTCATATTTTCACATGTTTTATACGATTCTCAGTACCTACCATGCTTTATACTGCTCTTAGTATCACTCACATGTTATAACATGGGTTACGGGAAAACTGATAGCTGAGTACATGATCATGCCCCCTTCTTCCGTACGTATGTACCGAGCAAGGTTAACATTTTATATGTATACCTTGTCGTAGGCGTACCAGCTGTATTTGTGCGTATGTACATCTATCGCTTGCTTACTTGTACAGAAGTACATTTTATACTTGTGCCACAGTACATTTTACACCTATTGACGATCACGTACCTGCTCCAGTTTTAAACATTACATATACATCTGTCGCCATGACATATGTATCCTTGACATGATAGATTGTGATATGCCATGATTCCTGTTTATTATACATCTGTTCATGCTTCGTACATTTAGTTTGTAGAATCAGTACTTGCTCCCTTTCTGACAGGATAACGTTATAGGTATACTTACCGAGCGCGCACGTGTCCGTGCTCGTCAATCCCGACGTTGTTCCGAGTCCGAGGCCTCCCCTCGGTGCTCCTTCGTGCAAGTTTGGGTAACCCCTTTCCTCTTTTCCACCTTCTGTTTGTTCTCAGAACCCATTTGAGTTTCTGGCCTAGAACTAGCTTCTGTAGATTCAGATTAGGTTCTATAGATAATTAATTAGGTTCTGTGGTTTGATAAATTAGCTTTCTGTGATGTAAATTAGTAATGTTGTAATAATAATCATTTTAGGAAACCTTATATATACTTATTGGTTTTAATTGATTTGTAGCTCAATCTTCATAATTTAAAATGTGGTTTAAAATGATTTAAGTTGATTAATATATAGTTAGGATTATCTTTTAAATTTAATGTTAAGTTGTAGAGATTTTTTAAACCAAATAATGATTTAATATTTTGTTTACAAAATATTAGTTAAATAAATATTCGTTTAAAAGTTATTTTCTTTAAAATAAAAGTTTGGTAAGTAAATAGTATAATAAAATTAGATTTCGTTAAATGATTATAAATATGTATGTTTTACCCTTTTAGAGATAAATTTTAATCAAAAGGTTTATAAAGAGAATAATATAATAAAAACTAATATTTATTTAAAAATGTTATTTTGGGTAATGGTAATTAGTATTAAAATCCGAAAACCTTTTATATTAACTTTAAACCAATATTTTGGTAAGAAAACGTAATTTTGCACATTTATTATTATCTATGTTTAAAGTTGATTTTCTACATAATTTATGAACTGTCTAAAAGATATATTTTACAAAAATTATTCTGATTAAATAAATTCTATTTTAAAATGTTATTTAAATAAAAACTATTTTCTTAAGAAAATTACTAATTTCGAGAAATTTATTTTAAAGTATTTTCCCTATTTATTAATATTTACGACAAAATCTATATTTTTATTGAAACGGTTATATGTTAACTTTTAGTAACAAAATCTATTTTTGTACAAAGTGGTTTCCAATTAGGATCATCGACCTGCCTGACTTAGCCTAGTATTGCACCTTAGAATTAGAGCGTAGTTCTGCTTTCTAAATCTGGTACTACAATCTGTAGGTTCGGGACCTTAAATCCTAGCGGTTACTTGCTGCTCGTCGCGTTCCACGTCAAGGAGTTATCCAAGGCAAGTTCATATCTACTCCATGTCTGTGTCTTTATTTTAATAATTAAATGTATGCATCAGTTGATTACATGTAGTATAGTGACACTGATTCACCGTAGATCCCTCTCGGACTCCACATCGATTGACGGATTGCTGGATTGCTATATTGACTCATTGACTTTTGCTTGGGGATTGAATGGGGGGTAGTATAACGTCTGTGACCAAAGCCAAATATCGATCGTTTATTGCCTCGCGCTAATCCCTACCACACAGGGGTTGAGCCGTACCGTATACTATTCGTTTTGGCCAAAAACGTTAGTATACATATTGCCTCACCAGCCGGTCACAGGCCCTGTTATATACTCAAAACACTAGCTTAGTATTGCTTCATGCTGGAAATTGACATCATCTTGCTTGCCGGTCTCTTTTTGCTATTAAATACAAAATATATTATTTCTTAAACTGTCTCGCATTTTTTATTTATTATTAATTTAGAAATGCTAGATGTGGAGAAAATATGTTTCTTGTTCACTCCTGACTGGAGACCCAACATTTTTAGGTGATAGTGACGAAGAGGAGCTGCCTTATTGCACTTTCTACGGGACAGACTTGGGTCCCATAAAGGCTGAACCAGGAACCCCAGAACCCTAGAGTGTTGGCTTAGTACTTTTTCTTTTCTTCCTTTTCAGAACAGTTGTAATAAAATGAATTGTGTTATTATTTTATTTCCATTTCAGACCAGTTTCAGTTTAATAAAAATATTTTATTTCCGTTAAATGTTTCTGCATGTTACGTTTCACTGCTTGATACAGCTTACTGCCGCCGTCTCACAACGGTGTAGGCTGGGCATGATCCGACTAGACCCATTACTTTGGGATCGGATCGTGACAAGTTGCTATGTGATTCCTATTATGAGGTCACCATCGAGGATCAGGCTTTATCCCATGAGGATGTACCTGCAGGAAAACTCGTCTAGTTTGTTATTTTAGTCGCTCTAGACTTAGAGAGCAGGACTGTCTAGACTATGTATTTGTTACTGGACCTGTATCTAGTTTCATATTTTGGCTATATATTTGGAACATATTCGTATACTAGATGATTTTTGTGTTTGTGATGATTTACTTCAATATGACAAATGGAACTGTTAGCACACTTTGATCTTGTATTGTTTATTTTTAAGAACATCTTACTACGCTTTATCTCAAGCGTAGGCTGGACATGGTTCGGCCCGGCCCAACAATTTGGGTAGCGGGTCGTGACAGTTTACGCAAAGAAGGTTCGAGGGGTGGCATGCACATACACTATCATTCGGGGGCATGATCGAGCTAGTTCGGTCATTTATTCAGTCAATAGCAAACTTTTGGCTTCAGTCATTATGCTACCTATGGAGATAATCAAACGTATGGAGAAGATGTGTGCAACATTTATCTAGAAGGGGGAATACATGCGATAGCCTGAAAGAC
>JANAVB010023800.1:34714862-34729862 GCA_029216955.1 Iris pallida | reverse complement strand
ACCAAGGATAATAGGAGGATATCACATATAGGGGGACATCACTCTTTAAGTTTACAAGTGGTAGGAGATATCACAATTATTACGGGATAACACACTATTTCAAACACCCAAATTCGTTTTCCTCTCACCCAACGTTCTCTTCCTCTTACAAATTCTTCCTCTTTCGAACACCATATTATTAGTGATTTCATACCCCATTATATATATTGGGTCCAGTCTGAATTTGGTAACATCATATTTGTGGGACCAAAATCTGGTCAAATATTTGACTTGATGCGATTTTGAAATCTGCATTAAATATTTGATTTGATTAGATTTTGATATCCATAATTAATATTGGACAAATTTAAGATTTTCTATTACCTAAAACATATAGTCGCTTATTTTAGTAATAGGGTTTCCTATTTTACAAATTCCTATTAACTAAAATATGTTATATATATATATATATATATATATATATATATATATATATATATATATATATATATATATATATATAGGGATCCGCATCTCCTCACTTTTGCATCCCCCATGCATCCCCATGATAACACCCGTTGGTTCTTGTTTAAGTCAACTAATCTTAAGCATTGATTTTTCAACGGTTAAGATTAGATGACTTAAGTGTTATCAACACTACTACAAATAGAGTATGAAATAAAATACATCTCAAGACAACTGAAATAAGATAAGTAAAAACTTTAGCCATCTACTCCAAGGTCTACTATGTCTCCTCTAGGCTAGCTGGGATCCTCCAAGTTATTTGTAAAATTTTATCAACAGGTCCAGTCAGGATAGGAGCGAATACATAACTCTCACGCAGTTCATATCATAGCAGAAAATGTAAAACAAGCAATAGAATAAAATACATGAAACACTGTAAGAGATGTACATGAATAGTAAGAGAGATATCTGAAAACAGGAAATATATATATATGAATAAGAACTGTAAGTGACTAAGTGATTTAGAGCACAAGATGGTTATGTAACCGGCTTGATTTGCACATGACTAAGCTACAGAGTTGTACATGACTACCTACTTTGGAATTGATCACATAACCACTTCTACTCTCCCGTCCCCAATCAATACACAAGGATCTAGTCAATTTATGTTACGTGCATGATAGTTTTATACATGAAGCACATGTGAACATGAGAGTACATGAGAGCACATGAGTGTACATGAATAATGAGAGCACAAGGAGTACATGATGTCACTACAAAAAAATAGGCTTTTAGCGACGACGGTATCCGTCGCTAAAAGTCATTTTTCTGTCGCTAAAGCCAAATAGCGACATATCAGCGACAGAAACGGTTTGTCGAGAAATCACGTGTCGCTAATTTCAATCAGTCGCTAGTTTGTCGAAATAGCGACTGATTAGTGACGGATTTAGCGACACGCTATTTATTACAAAATATGACGTATTAGCGACAAAATTCCGTCGCTACTTTTACCGACTAACTACCGACGGGTCCGCAGCGTATTCTAGGATTAATGCTGTGACGGTATAGCGACGAAAAAGTACGTTGCTAAAGTGTTTCCGATAGGCTATTGGTATCGGACATGCTTGTAGCGACGAACCGGTTATGTCGCTATTCCGTCGCTATACTTTAAATCTATATTTTCCAGAACCTTAGCGACGGAATGTTCCAGATATTCCGTCGCTCTTTCTCGCGCTACTGCAATTTTCCATATTATGTCGCTGTTCCGTCGATGTCCCATCGCTAAATACAATTTTGTGTGTCTATATTTGTTTCCTGCACTCCACATCCATGTTGACAGTTACACACACAATATACAGTCATATAAACAGTTTCCAATACAGATATATAAACAGTTACACACATACCAAAAAGTTTACAAACCGTTTCCAAATACAAACAGTTTTCAAATACACACATACCAAAAATGTCCAAATTGTTCCCAAATACAAACAGTTTCCAAATAATATCTACGTCGACGGCGGCGGAGGAGGCGGCGGGTGGGTGTAGCTACCCAGCACATTTTGCAATGCGTCTTCAAATCCTGTCGAGACAGAGGAACTCTCGAAGTCGGTGCTGGATCCGTCGGTGTTGTAGCCGGAGGTGCTGTAGCCGGATGTGCTGGAGTCTGTAGCGGAGCTGAATCAGTCGAAGTCTGAACCGCCGGCCGCAGTCGGAGCCGGAACGACCGGTACTATAGGTGTCGTAGCAGAAGCTCCTGCACTACCGTATATGTAATTTTGTAAATCCTATAATATACGGGTAATAGTGACCTGGTCGTAGACGGCAGCACCGCCGGTGGGAAGTACTGGTATAGGTGGAGGTGGAGGTGGAGGTGGAGCTCTGGAAATGACGGACGACTGGGATGCAAACGATCCAATACCGTATATGCTGTCGCCTTTCCCTACTCCGACCGTATCTACCCATAGTTTGTTCCTATCCTTCGGCTGGCTAGGTCCAGCCCCCTCACCTCCTCACCCCCTTACCGACCCGACTCTCAAACTCCTCCTATATTATATAAACGTAAATAAATTTAGAGTTAATATAAAGACTCGTAGTAATGTACCGATACCGATATCAATACTCATAGTAATGCACCGATACCGATACTCATACTCATAGTAATAGATCGATACCGATACTCACATAGGAATGGCCCGATACCGATACTCTGAGTATCGGACCATTCCTATTAGTATCGGTATCGCAATCGAAATCGGTATCGGCCCATTACTATATGAGTATGGGGTACCGATATCGATACTCGTAGTCCGATCATCTACAATTATAAAAATGTAATACATATAAAATAAGAAAACTTACATAAGCTTTGGCGGCCCGCTCATCTACGAGCTTCCCATCGCTCTTGCGCTTGTGGGTATGCGCAAAGACTGTAGGGAAGTCGACGGTGTCCGGATCTCCGCCTTTCCCGGCGACCTCCTCGCGCTTGTACAATTAAACATAAATTAATACTCATTTTAGAGTTTAAGACTTAAAAATTTGACAATTTAATAAATACTCACCAATCGGCGCATGTGCTCCGAAGACGGGATCGAACCACCCGTGTGCTGACCAGCCTTAGCACGGGCAGCCTTCGCCTTCTCAGACTTGGCCAGATAGGCCGGGGTCATCCATTTTCTTCTTCATCTCCACCCAGAAATCCGCTCTGAGCCACTCCTTGCACCCATGTTCCGATCCACTACCTCTCAGGCTCTCCAGCGCCTTCTGGTCGTGGATCATGTCATGTATCCTTTTGTTGGATACGGTCTTGTAGCACCTCCGGATGGCCTGGTCCCTATGCTCCGGCCACCAGTACGACGCCTGCAAATAAGATAAACGCACATAATGAACAAATTTTTGATAATATTAAAGAAACCATTATACATACCCTCAGCGCGTCAAGCCAAAGAACGCATCTCCACCGGGATGTCGCCGAAGTTCAGGTACGGCCCATGGAAATTACGGAAAATCAAGTCGCCTAGATCTCGCCCGACGGATCGAAAAAAATCTGAGATAAGAAAACAATGTACGACATCAGCTACTATGAAGAATATATGAATTTACAATAAAAAAATACATATACTTACGTCTGCCCATCGGCCCACAGCTCCGGAAGATGGACGTCGGCTGGGCGCTCCGGTAACGTCGGAGGATCTCCTACGCGTCGTCTGTAGACTCCGTGCTCGACCACCAAGTCCGCATAGGGTTGGCCGCAATGGGAGCGACCGTAGGGGTAGAAGCGGCCGGAGTGGTCGTAGGAGTAGTCGTCGGAGTATTGGCCGAAGGAGTAGCTCCCCCGACCGATGAACAGGCCGCGCCTGGAGATAACCTATCATGAACATCTAGGAACTCGTCCTCGTCGATAGGTGGACGGCCTGGACGCTCCAAAGGAGACGGACGTGAGCCAGACCCATGCTGCAAACGTCCACGTCTGCCTCCCGCATAGGAAATCTGAATCACGTATACATCCACTCCACGTCCGCCTCCCGCCATAGGCAAATCTAAAAATGCATATGTAATACACATATTTTCAATTCTGTATACTTCACACTTGCTATACGTAACCGAGTATGCATATTTTCGATACATAAAACCTAACTACTAATACATACACATTTCCTTCCTGTCTGAGACTCTGTCCCTGGATAAGCCCTCATACGTATACTGCCCCCTGAGCTGATACTCAGTCCTAACTCGACTCCTAGACACACACACACCCTGACACATGATACTATCTAATTTTTTACACTTTTTAACCTGGATACTATCAAATGATTATACAGACAAAGAGTAGAGAAGTGTAGAAGGCCCCCTCTCTGATCCCCCTCTACTTCCCTGCTTCTCATTCGACTCTCTCATATGATATCCATCTCAACCAAAGAGTAGAAAGTGTGAAATATTAATATTAACCAAGGATCGGTATCGGAATCAGTATCATCATGAATCTCATGGCTTGTTCTACCAGAGCATAATATAAAACCAAACGTGTGAATCAGAGCTTTACATTCTAATATTGTGAATGTGAAGCTCTGCTTCACGTTTGGTTTTATATTTGCTCTGTTAGAACAAGCTATGAGATTCATGGTGATACTGATTCTATACTGATCCTTGGTTAATATTAATATTTTTACACTTCTCCATGCTTTGGTTGAGATGTATATCATATATGCGGAATAGGATGCCTCATGACCCGAAGAGAAGAAGGGGAGTAGGAAGGCTCACTCTATACACTCATCCGCCTACGATTACTTCTATACACTCTTACTTATGCAAGCCTTTTGAGGTAATCAATTATACTAGATTTTCGAAAAGATCTATAACTCTGATAGGCCCAAAAGACTTGGCATAAGTAAATTTAATTTTCAACACTTACCTATCTACTACTAAGATATCTTATATATCCTTCTAGGATACTCACTCTATACCGATATCTTAAATTTGATTTTCAACACTTACCTACCGCCTAGACACCGCCTAGACGCCTAGGCGATCAATATCGATACTCTAGAAATAGTCTGATACCGATACCGATACCCAGAGGGTACATTGATACAACAATTGTTCTCATACAATATATACAGCCTTATTAAAAACACAATTGTTCAAATACAACATTTATTCAAATAAAGTGGCTTCGTCGGAAAATAAAGTGGTTTCGCTAACCAAACGTGGCCAATAGCTCATAATGTATGCGGTCAACCCCGACCGGCATCCTCTCCAAGGGCACGTGCTCCTTCGCTTCCCAAGGCGAGTTCATACCTCGACCTTCTTCCGGAGGATAAGTCGGCTTCCGAAGTTGATCCTATCCCTAATTCTGACATGGCACAAACACAGTTGACTTGGGAACGACCACTATAAGAATAAGATGAAACCCGTTCATCATTCCTCCAAAGAATTGCTTGTTGGATTCTGAAATTTGTTGGATCTAAATTTTAACAATAACATGAAATTTGTTGGATCTAAATTTGTTGGACGTATGCACAGTTACTATAAGAAAAACATGAAATGTGTTGGACCTAAATTTTCAAATTTTGTTGGATACTGAAATTTGTTTACACATGCACAAATCGACATGGTTGGACGAACATGACACGAAGATAAGGACATTTGAAACTTGGCTTTTGTTTACGGAAAATCATTATAAATTTGACTTTCAAATCCTTGATATTTAACAAGTATTGTATTTACATCCAAGTCCTAATTGTCCTGGTTAACTTTTGAAAGTAAGGGGGTGCCAAGAAGGCAATTTCTTTTTATCTTTTTGATAAGCTTAAGAAATACTTAAACTTACCTGGTATTTACTTCTTGAATTATAGGTTTAGCATTTCGTAGAACAAAAACAACAAACTAGTGGTGTAAAGCTTTAGCCTGAAATTGTCGAGTATATATAACTTGAGTACCAATTAATTACGAGTACTGATGTCTGTCCACATAAGTATTAATCTATATATGTAGTGTACGTAACTCGTACAGGAGTGCCCTAGAGATATCGGTATAGAGTGAGGAAATGGTTTTTAGGATTTGCTAAGAAGTTGTTAAGGGGGTCTTCAAGATAGAGAAGAACTGTAAAATGGAACAAAGACCTAGAGATAAAATGTATAACATAAAATTAGATATTTATGGCAAATTGACGCAAAAACAATAAAAAAATTTGTGAACAATTAACTAATATGAATTTATAAAAATGACTTTAATATAAAATATAAGTAATAATATTAGGAATATCAAATTTGGAATGGTGTGTGGGTGAGTCGGATATCAGTCCTAGGATTTTATTTTCAGATCCAACTAGCGTCACGATAGAGGTGGAGAATAAGACAAGATAGATCAACTCTAGAAATTTGGCATAGCACGGTACAATTCAAAAGTAGGTTATCAATTCATTCTTCAAAATTTTATCGAATAAGTTCTAAATTTACAAATTATTTTTATACTCTCAAGAAACCAAAAGGAGATAAAGCCAATCTCTAAAGACTTATCCTAAGATAATTAAAAACCCTAGCCAACTCAAAGAGATAAAGATAGGTTAATCCTAACAAAGAAAAATATAGACTAAAAAGTCAAATTGGTTTCCCATTAGAGTGGCTTCGTCGGAGATCGCGAGCTGCTCATCGTAGTTTGTGTTTATAATCATTTGAATGTTTCATGTTGTTGATTCAATAAAGTATTTGTTCTATTCCCATGGAGCATGCCAATTTCGACAGAACCATGTAAAATAATACATGTTTGTGATTCAAATGATTATACACACAAACCCCTCGCCCCTAATCGAAACCTAGTCGAAACCCCTCGCCCATAATCGAAACCCTAATAAGCAAAAAAAAAATCCAAAAATTAGGAGAAAATGAGAGGAAGAGGAAAAAAGTACCTGAAGGGGGGGTCGCCGGAGGGGGGGTCGACTGGGGGGGGTCGTCGGAGGGGGCGACGCCGGAGGGGTCGGGTGATCGGGGAAGGGAGGGGAGGAGAGTAGAATTTTGATAAAATATTCAGAATGAAAATAAAACCCTCTCTTTCGATTTTTACTGAAACATAGCGACGGATTCTACCGTCGCTAGTACGTCGTTAGACATTATCCGTCGCTACCATGTCGCTAGTTAGTCGCTAAAGTTTTGATATATTTTAACAAACTATGCCGTCGCCTATCAGTCGCTAATAGGCGACTGATTTGTCTGTCGCTAATAATTCAGTCGCTATTTGCCTGTATTTTGGTAGTGTGTTCGTGAAAAGCACATGACATGAAGTACCCGATGCACCTGAGGGAAATAACATCTCATGAAAAGATCCATATAGTACCAATCCATGATAACAATGTGACAACATCAAGTAAAGTAGTCTAGAGCAAGAATATAAATTCTAGCAAGTATGAAACAATCAGAGCATGTACTCGCCTGATATCCTGAATGACTGATGAGAACAGATGTCCGAACCAGAGTCGCAAAGTCCTATTTGAGCAATATTGGTTAATGAGTTCAAACATATGATAATGAAGTGTACAATGCAATCTACATGATTCTAGGTCATTCTAGGTCAAAGTCAACTCTTGGTCAACTCTGGTCAACATTCTAGTCAAACTAGGTCAACAGTCTAGAGTTTGGTCAAAATCTAGTCAACAAGTTCAATTAGGCCTATATTAGTCAATTCTAAGTCAATCTATAGTCTATCTCAAACCATAGACTAGGATACCACAATACTACACTACATAGCCCTATATTCATAATATTAAGACACTACCAATTATAATAACAAACATATATACTCACAAATTTAGATAAGCTCACATACATCTATAGTGGCCTATATATATCATAACATATATACATACATATATACTCATACAATATATATATGTATAACCTCATATCCATATATAACCAATACTCACATATCTATATACCCTTACTATCCTTACCTCATATATCTATATAGGCCTAGTACCATATAGGTATATGTTCACAAATACATGGTACAACCCTATATAACTAAAACCCTTTATAGTCTATATATATATATATATATATATATATATATATATATATATATATATATACTCTCAAGCTCATGTATATACCTTACTATATATGAAGGTAACTCTTAAATGATACTCATATATACATATACATCTAACCCATAACATCTCTGAAGTCTAAATCCCATAACTGATCCCACACAACATATTATAGCCTATACATCTGTCCACATATATCCCAACCCATATATGATACTTATATATAGATTCACATATATAAAGTATAACCCAACACCCCATCAAGCCCTCATTGACTGATCTAACTAACCCCCATTAAACTAACTAATACATTAAAAGGATAGGGGCCAGCTGACACTCTAAGATTTGGGAGCTAACTGATACCTTGCTCTCACTCTCAAAATGCAGCCCCAAATATACACTGCCTATATACATTGCTAAGACCTCACCCGGATAGCTCATTTTCCTGGAGGCACTTGCCCACAAGCCTAACACTATCACAGTTATAGGCATTGGCCAAAAAGGCTTAGGTACAACATGAAACAAGGGAAGAAAGGGTCCCTTGCTGCTGTATGTGCAGCAGGCCATGTGGCTTTGCTCAAGCCACATGCCAAAGCCACAAATTGCCTTTCCAACTGATACAATACACTCCAACTTGACCCCTCAAACTCTGGGATCAAACTCAAGTATCAATGGTCAATATTTGAACCACTAACCCTCCATCCTACTGACTTCACTCCAACCAAGATACTAATCCCAATTATACTCTATCCTCTATGATACTAACTAATATCTAACATTCTAATCTAACATATCACCATATATCCATAATCTCTGATACTAAATCTCCAAGTATTAGATACACAACCAAATCCCAAATACTCTGACTTCTAATCTTGTCACGACCTGCACCCAGTGTAGGGGCACGAGAAGTGGGTACGTCCAACCTAAGCCATAGTGTCTGTGGTAGAACGCTGTCTTGGGTCACATACATCTAACAATTATAAGGTACCAGTACGATGTATATGCTCCAAATGGAGGACAATATAGAAATGTACAACTCGATCACAGCTAAGATAGAAAGTACGATAAGATAGATAGATATAAAAGTCGCCAAATGAAATACAATAAGAGAAGAAGTCTAAGAGTCTAAGATAGCATCTCCATAACATCCAGAATAACAAGATCCCCAAATAAGTACAAAATGTATCCAAATAAGACAAGACAATAAGTAAGATAACTAGTCTAGCTAACTAGCCTAGACTACTAGGGTAATGTCCTCTGCAAGGGCTGGGTCCTCCTGGGAGTCTAGCTCACAGGTGTCATCTAGGACTGCTCCGTAGTATGTAGGATAGAAATCCTCAATGTCATCTGTAATATTTCAACAGGTCCAGTCAGGACATGAACGAGCACAATACATCTCACGCCGTTCATAATATGACAGGATATGTAAATATGCTATAGAGTAAGATACATGAGAATATATAAAGTAAAAGAGATGACTGTAAAGAAATATCTATTATAAGTAAAGAGCTAACAGTGGCTAGTGATGTAGAGTAAAAGATAGAAATGTGAACGACTTAAATTTGCACATGAGTATTCTAAGAGTTTGCACATGATTACACTACTTTGGAATTGTTCACATGACCATTTATACTCTCCCGTACCCTAATCAATACATAAGGATCCAGACAAGTTATGTTATTGCACATGATATCACATAAAGGCCCATAAATGGGTGCACATGAATGTATACATGGGGGCTCTGTGAACATGAGAGTATATGAATCACAAGAGTGCACATGAATGGTAAAAGCACCGGAGTACATGATAAAAGTGAAATGCACACATACCGTAACCCGATGCTCCCGAGGGGTTAACATCTCATGAAGGGATCCATATAGTACCAATCCGTATTAACAACGCGACAACATTAAGTAAAGTAATCTAGAGCATAAATGTAAATCCTATCAAGTATGAAATGGTCAGAGAATGTACTCGCCTGATACCCTGAGCAACTGATATGTATAGATGTCCAAACTAGAGTCACAAAGTCCTATTTAGATCAATAAAGGTTATAAAGAGTTCAAATTATATAATAATTGAAGTGTACAATGCAATCTACATGATTCTAGATCAATCTAGGTCAAAGTCAACTCTTGGTCAACTCTGGACTATCGGGTCAAAGGCTAATCTAGGGTATTGGTATCAACCACATCTAGTACCTATAAATCCTACTCAAGGCTAACCTATAAGGCATGTAGATATATGTTATATGTATATAGTATATCATAACACCTATCTATATATCCACACATTTATAGATTAGGTACAATATCCAGATTCCACTTACACTAAGGTATCTCACATAAACTTAGTACATACATACATATTGCATAGCTTTCATGTATGTCCTATAGGGTATAGAGGATACCACCACCTTAACTCTTTACCAATCCTAAGTATAACAATATCTATAACATACATATATAACTATAGATGTAAGGTATTACATTAAGCCAATCAACATGTGTATAACTACAAGTCTGCTATTGACCTTACATGTATACATATCTACCACAGGGCAGTAAGTGAACATACCCCCAACTGATACTCAAGCCACACTTAGACTACATAATGCGATAATCAAAATTATAACCTTACATATACAATAGTTATATAGGGGCTGAACCAAGGTATAAAGAATGGGAAACCAACAAAACATGAACATAAAACTATCATATGGGATACTGTAATGAGAGATATGGACAGAACATGAATGGATAGATCAAAGCTCCCAAAACTGGATGGTCATGACTAAACAAAGGACTGAACTAAATATATGATAGCCAAAGACAGTGAACAAAAGGCTACATAAATAGTTGGTGACTAACCTAAGAAACAAGGATATAGGCTAACTGGACATCAACAGGACAGTAAGGATAAAAGGGGTGTCAAGTGTGTGCAGACATTACAAGTGTGTGCAGGCAACAAGTAGATGGCAGTTCAATGTGTGAGCAGTTAAAAAAAGGGCAACCTCATGATACAAGACACTAATGTGGATATTCAAACATGTGAGTGAACCAAAGATGCAAATGGAGGCAATTGTAGGCAAGAGTACAGGATAATGTGCAGAGCATGCTTGTATTGCAGTGTTCAGATGATAATGTTTATCACTGATACATGTTTGTATCCGTGATGTAGGCTACAGGAAATACAGGGGATGATGTATCACTAAATAGAGTGAATTTAATGCAATGTACATGCAAGGCGTGTGCAGCATGCTAAATGAGGCCTAGGGAGTGTGGAGTGTCATGACATGGATATGTAGGTAACTGTGACTGGAACAACACTAATACATGAACCTACAGTGAAGGAGTGAACATTAAGTAGTGTGGGCTAGTTAGAAAGTAGGGTCTGACCAAAATTAGTATCTGAACATTCTCTTAATTTAGGGTATAACATGACATCCAAACTTTACCTGGGCTAGGATATCTGAATAGAACATGTATATATAAGGTGGATAAAACTAAGTATGACATGGTTGAACATCCAAATACCAAGTAACCCAACTCGAGCTCAAGACTTCCCTTAATCTGTGTCTAACTTGTGTCAATTAAGAGTGTGTGAGTGATTGCATGGCAAATTACGCTAGTGTGTCAATGTGTCAATCATGTGTCCATGAGGTGTCAAAACAAAGTATCCTATATGTATCACACATTAACAAGTGTCGAGCATGGGTGAGTGTTGTGTGTGCATGGCAAAACATGTATACTAATATGTCAGTGTGTCATGGTATTGTCTAGCATACCATCAAGTGTCATTGTGTCCATCAAAACGTGCCCAAATGTGTCAGTGAAGTGTGTCCAGTATCTAATGTATGCAGTGACATTAGTATTAGACATGCCAATCATGGTATCAGAGAGTGCTCTGAAACTTCAAATATCAGAGTACAAATGTGTGAATCAGACAGGTGGGTGTTGTGGTCGAGTGATGTGCGAGTGCAAGTGTCAACTTGGTATCAGACGTGTGCTGACTATCAAGTGTCACCCTTAGACGTGTCCGCGTATCCAAATCCCAAGCCAAACTGCGTCAAAACCCAACAAATATGGTATCAGTAAACACAGTGTATAGGCTGTCTCGTACGGCCATGTCGAGTCCAATAGGACATGACACAGGGCACATTGGGTCTCATGCTCGGGTGTACACTTAGAAGGGGTCTAGGGCTAGACAATCGACCCCCTGAATCGAGTCCAATACGTGTCACGACAGGACACGAAGTCCGTGTCAGTGAAGGTCTGTGTGATTGTGTGCGTGTGTGTAAAATCAGTGCAGGTGGGATTTCTTCTAATCTATTCAATGTAACCCTATGAAACTTTATCAGTGTAGTGTCAAATATGTGCCCTAGGTGTCCACCAAGTTTCGTATCCAAACGTGCTATGTTGTGTCCGCTACAGTGCCCGTAAAGCAGGGGACAACACAAGCCTCATGCAGTGTCTCGTGCAGCGTGTCCGCGGCCGTTTTCGACACGAAAATGACACGAATTCGTGTTCAGTCCTAGGGGAATAAAAACACACATATAGATCTACATTTTTGTAAAATTAGTTTTTGAAAACAGCAAGAAAAATTCCTCTTGGGCATTTCATCAAACACCTAAGCAATGACACTGATACGTGTCCGATACGGACACCAAACTAATTCTAATTCCTACCAAACTTCATCTACAGCTAGGCGATACCTAGATGGATGCATCTATGGAATAAAATCAAGAATTTAGGGTGATTTGTAGGGATTTACCTATAGGGATCCAATCTCCAAGAAAAAGTCCCAAATAGTGAAGTCTCCTTCCTCAAGCTACGTCCCAATGAGCTCCCCTCCTTGCAAGCTAGCCTTCTTATTCTACTCCAGATTTGGAATCCAATGCAAAAGATTAGGATCAATTTGGTGGAGGAATAGGGAGATTTGATGAAAGAGGGAAGAAATTAGGGTTTCCTACAAGGGGACGTTCTAAAATAGGCAAGTGGCTATGAAGAGAGATTATATAGGCTGAAATTAGGGCATTAGTAGCTGTTGTGGCTGTCCAAATTAAGAGCTGGGGTTAGGGTCTCTCATGGTGGGCTTTGGGCCAAGATTGTTAACTAGCTAGTTCAACACCTTAACCAAAAGTCCAATGCACTAAACCCTCTCAATCCTCTCATGAACCCTAGTCACACTCAAGTCAACTAAGACCAACTTAAGCTAGATTAGGGTCCCACACCATGCTAACTAAGTCACCAAAGTCAAAATCAAACTCTAGGCTAGTCTCTAAAGTGACAACTAGCAAAAGTCAAAATAACAACCATCAATCAAATAATTAACAAATAATTCCAAGAACCAAAATAACCAAAATACCCTTAGGCCGAAAATGATAATTAACACATTCTAATCTCATGGTTTGGCTCTAGGTCAAGTAGTCTCGAAGGTTTCACTAGCAAAATACCAAAATCACAAATCACCAATAAAAATAGTTTTAAAATAATTAAAAATCACCAAAAATTATATCATGATTTAATATCATTACTAAAAGATTAAAATTACAAAATTTCAAAATTACCCTCATTTGAAAAAATGGGTGTTATAAATCTAACTAATCCTCTAACCCTCCAAACCAAAGCCAATGGCCACAGGCCAATGCTGCTACCTGGGTGGCCCTGCACAATACAGGCCAATACCTCCTCTGACCTGTGCAACACAATACCATGCCCTGACACTCTCTTACATATCCTTGCCTTATATTATATATATATATATATATCTATATATATATATTATATATATATAATCTATATATATATATATATGCAAATACAAACTTCATGTATACATTCAAGTAGTATATGAATCCAACTAAAGTCTGCTATACACTTATAGATTTGATATGCACCCAACCCAGATAATGGCTGATAATCTAGGACTGAAAGCATGTGTGGCAAAAGCAAGTGTGTGTCACAGTGGTGGATGTGTCAAGTGAAGGTGTCAGAAAGTGTCAAGAGTGTCAATAAACATCAAGTACAGTGAAATGCAAGAGTGTGTGCGAGTGCAAGAAAGTGAAGTGTCAATGTGAGGTGTCATACAAATGTGTGTTTGGTGTCAATGTGTTAAGGCAAACGTGTCTAGCATGTTAGGGTATGTGTTCGAGTGTCAAGGGTGTACCAAGTGAATTTACAGCAAGTGCAAAGTAAAATGTATGTGTGTGTGACATGGCAATTCATGTAAACTAAAGTGTCAAGAGGCATGCAGTGAAGTGTGTGAGTATGTCAGAGTCTGGGGTATCAATAAGGTGTCCATTGGGTCAATAAAGTCGTGTCCACAAGTGTCCAAACCCAGTGTCAGAAAAACTGTGCACAAGAGGTCTCGTGCGTGTGTGTTGAGCCCCCTAGGACACAATGTGTCCAACCTCGTGTCTCGTGGTCATGTCAGGATGTCAAGCAAGTGTCCAGGTGTCTACTGAACCAATGGGTTCATGTCCAAGCTGTGTCGTGTCATGATACGAAGCCCGTATCAGAACGAGTTCCTGTATGTGTGCACGTGCCTGTACAACATCTGTGGGTGCGATTTCTCCTCAACCACTAAACCAAATCATCTCGAATTTTGTGGGCATGCTGTCAGACAATGCCCCCACATGTCCACCAAATCTCGTGTATCCACGTGTCGTGTCCAACGAGTACGAGACTCGTGGCAGCAGGGCAATGTGCCACAGCGCGAGCTGGCATCCCCGTGTCCAAAATACGACACAAAACGTGTCCAAAATCGACTCAGTCAATATAAATATAATCTACACATATTAGCTACACAAATATGTAATTACTTTTGAAAAATAAGAACAAAGATTTTTATGTGGTATTTCACCAAACACTTACACAACACTCCGATACTCCTCCGATACGCATACCAAATGGACACGAATCGAACCCAAATTCAGCCGAGCGTTAGGGGACCCTAAATGGATGCATCTATGGAAGAAATCAGGAATTAAAATGGTAGAATCAATACCT
>JANAVB010023800.1:34670000-34714849 GCA_029216955.1 Iris pallida | reverse complement strand
ATCTGCATCGACAACGCCCTCGGTTCCGCTAAAGTCTCGAGCCCCAACTTCTTGAAGTCTTGATGTTGCCTGGTCTCAATTGCGCTCCCTGATGCAGAGCCCTCACTCTACAGCTGCTAGAGCCAACTGGTGGACATCTTCTATACCCTAACGTATCGCGTCCATCTGCCTCTGCTGAACCTCAGTCTGGGCTCGCTGAGTCTCCAACATCTGCTGAAAGAAAGTGAACATCTGCCCCA
Source organism: Iris pallida (assembly GCA_029216955.1). Taxonomy (NCBI): domain Eukaryota; kingdom Viridiplantae; phylum Streptophyta; class Magnoliopsida; order Asparagales; family Iridaceae; genus Iris; species Iris pallida. The sequence continues at coordinate 34,714,610 of JANAVB010023800.1, read as the reverse complement.
TGTCTGTAGGCAGAGGAGGCAGAGGAGGAAGATACTCTGCAACTGATGGAGGAGTCCGCTGTACAGGAGGAGGAAGAACGCCCACGACAACTCCTATCGCAGCTCTCCGGTACTGGGGTAGGAGCAACCACAGTGACCTCTGGGACAGTCCTCGTAACTGGTGGAGGAGCACCTCCGAATGCTGTAGATGCTCCGACTGCAGTAGATGTGACTGGATCAGGTCCGCGAGATGTAGCAGAAGCAGACCTCTCAGTCTCCGCAGGCCCCGAGCGCTGTGATCTCGTCTTCACCATCCTGAAGATAGATCGAAAAAAAGAAGTCAATATGGCATAAGATAGACTATATCAAGGAGGACAGTTAGAGTGTAAGAATCAATATAAAAAGGACAGTTAAAATAATCAGCAAGTTGGAAGTTTTCCTATTTTCTGATTGAGTAACCTTAGCCTATAGCCTATCTCCTAGATATGTACCACAGGCTCGTAAAAGTACTCTAAGTCGAGAGCTACTATGACATCGCACTATTTGTGACTTCTAGACCTGCATGGGCCACCACTAAAAAACGTATCACGACCTGCACCCAGTATAAGGGTACGAGTGCGTAACAGCGCCCAGCCTATGCCATAGAAACGGCATAGAACGCTGTATAAGTCTGCTATCTAATAATATATAACCTGTCATCTCCGAATGGAGGATATATGAATACATATAATCTTAATCATAATCTAACAGGAAGAATTATAGCACGAATAAAGATAGAGATGAACTCAGAGTGTAAAGTCAAGCTCAACCAGAGAGAGAGTCACAATATAGTTATACAAGTCTGAAATAATATAACAAGCATAATGTAATAAGCTGGAGACAGAGTCCAGTCCAAACCTAATCTAACTGAGTAACAGCTAGAGTCTCATCAACTGGAGCTAATCCCTACTGGACTAGGGTCTCCAAGTCTATGCCCACTACGTCATGAGGACCATAGTAGGTGGTGCAGTCCTCCTCCTCCTCGTCTGTAAAATTTTGTCAACATATCCAGTCAGGATGGGACGAGTACAATCCTCTAATAATAGTTCTCAATATATGACATGTGCTACGAGACAGTAAATAGAGAGAATTATAAGAGTAATGAACTGTACATGAAAGTAGCATGGCAAGGTAAAAGTTATAAACTACAGCTAGAGCAATGGCAAGGAAAACTGATCATGTTATGTACAAGAGTCAAGAATCATACAATCTATGTGAGTGAATACTAGCTTCGACATATGGCCAGCTTGGGAACTTGTATAATGTTTATGGCCCGGTTAATCATACGTGGGGTATACGATTAACACTCACAATCAATACTTGCACAATAGGGTAATGACCACATATCTACACTAATACTCTCCGTCCTGACTGGTAGAGTGGATCCAAGCAAGACACATTACGACACAGATTCTACGAGAATGTAGCAAGTCTCTTCGAGAATCGGTGTCCATATATTACACAAGAACTATAAGGGGGCTTGCACAATGTACACTAAGGTAACAAGGAATAACATCTCATGTCGGAATCCATAAATACCAATTCGTGTGACCAATGTGTCAAGAACAAGTACATCTATACTAAGTATATGAAATATAGTTATCATAAATGGAAAAAATTATCAGAGAATGTACTCGCCTGAGATCCGATGGAAAATGTCAACATAGTCTGATACGGTGCCTCGAAGACCTAAATATGGAATGTTGTATCAATATAAAGTATTGGAAGTAAATGCAAGTCAAACTAAGTCAAACTGGATCAAGCTAAGTCAAACTAGGTCAAAAGTTGACCTATAGTTGACTTTTGGTCAACTGGTCAACTATGATCAACTCCCAGTCCATTTTAGGTCAAATGTTGACTCTATTTTGATTTTCTGTCAAAATAGTCAACCTTGGTCAAACTAGGCCAAGTATCCTACTTCTAACCATTACCTACCAATATCCTAATTCTAACCATTACTTACCAAGGTATCCTAATTACCTTATCTCTATAGGTATCCTTATACCAATACCTTAAGTTGGTAACTAATACCTTAACCCCATCTACCTTAGATACCAGGTAATACTCTTACCTTAGTAATATTCTACTACCTTAGGCTAGTAGATAACTCACTGTCCTAGGCTAATAGATCCTACCATTACCTTAGACTAGTATCTAACCATCTATCTTAACATCCTACCAAATACCATAGCTATCTAGGTAATACCTTATACCTTAGCTAAGATACTCTAGATAATACCTTAGGATACTAACTTACCCTCCTAAGATACTAACTTGTATCTTAGGATACCCACTACTCATATCCTAAGACACTAACTAGGATACTAGATACTAGTAAGATACTAACTTGGACACCACTCCTAATGAGATACTAACTATGACATCTAAGATACTAACTAGTAGCATCCTAACTCAATAATATCACATATATATAAGACACTAACTACATATATATATATTATATAATAATATATATATATATATATATATTATATATATATATATATTATACAACTACTAACCACTAGACACTATCCTCACAAACACACACAAACACACACACACACACACACAACACACACACACACACAAAGGGGCAGCTGCCTTACTGCTGCCAAGCTGTGCAGCTGCTGCTGCTACTACTATGTAGCTGCTGGTGTAGCCTGCCTTACAGCTGTTGCTGCAGTGGCTCTTCTATCTCTGCTGCCCTCTTTTCTCTTTTCCCTTCGCACATACATCCCCTCATACAAACCCCCTCTACTCCTCTCTAAATGTCAAATCCCTATTTGAAAACAAGTATCTGACTGTATTTTTTGGATTTTGAGAATTTTTAAATTTAGGTATTCTAAATTTTTTTTTTTTTCTTGAATGTGGATTTTATCCTCATTATTATTGCTATTATTATTTTTCTTGTTCCTATATCTATCCTACCCCAAAAAATCTAAACCTCTCTCTCCCCACTCTCACCCCTCAGCCGACACCCCCTACCTAACCCCCCTCTCTTCACTCAAATCATCTCTCCCCCTCACCTTTCTCTCTCTCTCTCTCTCCCGAGAACAGCACACCCTCCAAATTCCCTTTCTTCTCTCTCTCTCTTGCTGGACGACCAGCCAGCCCCCTCCCCACTCTTCTCCGAGCTCTTCCTTTCCATCCCCACTGTAGCCTCCGCCACCACTTCAGCCACCACCGCCATGGCGACCACCCCCATCGTCGCTGTTGCCTCCCTCGCCACCATCGCCTCCATCTCCGGCACCTCTCGCCGCCGTCACCCATGAGCGCCGTCCTCCACTTTCGACGTGGTCGCCCCGCCTCTAGCCGCGACCACCACCACCAGCACCATCGTCATCACCACGGCCCCTGGCCTCCGCCCCCTTCTCCTTCCTCCTCTCGCCGTGGCGCGGACAGCCGCCGCGAGCCGCCGCCCATCTGGCTTTCGTCGCCGTCGTCTCCTCACGACTTGGCCGTATCGACGACGATCTTCCCCGCTCCTTTCGTCGAGCGCAGCGCCACTGCTGCCGCCCTTCCTCTGTTGCAGAGCCGCCCCGACCTGGCCGGACTCCCGACGAGCTCTCCTCTCCCTGTCTTCTCCGTCGGCGGCGACCAGCACCGCTGGCCGAGCATCCACGGTGAGCTCCTCCGCCTCCCTCTTTTTCTCGACGACCATCGCCTCGGAGCAGTGCCACCTCGGAGCGAGCCCCCTCGACATACGTGCCCCTCGTGCAGTATTTCTTATTCCCTGTGCTCTTCGGGACGCATGTACCTTGGTGTACGTGTTAGTTTTCTTTGTGCTGTCTTGGGCAACGTGCTATCTCGGTTTGCACGTTGTCTCGATTCCCATATCTTGGCCTTTGTATCATCTCGATTTTTGTATCGCTTCGATTTTGTGTACGTGCCGATTTGTGTACCGCCTCGATTTACGTGCATAAGTTGACTTGTGTGCCGCATCATTTTGCGTGCCACCTTGGACTTTGTGTCATCTTAATTTGCGTGTATGCTCTGATTTATATGCTATATTGGTCTTTGTGTCATCTCGATTCGCGTGCCAGTCTCAATTTGCGTGTCGTGTGATTCGTACACTATCTTGATATTTGCGATCCCTCGATCTATATGTACGTCTTGATTTACGTGCACATCCTATTCCTGTTCGCCTCGTTATTCGTGCCATCTTGATTTGCATGTCGCATTATTTTGTGCCCTATCTTGATATTCATAATTTTCTCGATCTACGTGTATATCTCGATTTACGTATACGTTGTCTTCTGTTTGCCTCGATATTCGAGTCATCTCGATTCTTGTGTGCATCTCGATATACGTGCATGCCCAGTTTGCGTGTCTATATCGATCCACGTGCCTCATTTTGTACCAGATTCTGTACTACTTGCGGGACCCACACGGTATAGCCACGTGCCATTCTTCGTATTTTTGTCATTACCTTATTATTTAATTCTAATGATTGTTTAGTGTGTTCTGAGGATCTCGATGGACGTGCTACCCTGGATTCCGATCGTCGAAGACTTGCTTACCTAGCCGAGCCCTCTAGGCAAGTACCCCTTACTTATCGACGGCTCTTGTCCCTCTCTTCTGGATTTATTGTATTTAATTAATTGTAATTATAATTGTACAACCATGATTAGTGTAGCTTAGCAGTAGAACTGCCATGTTGATAACCTATGATAGCTTGGTTCGATACCGGTTTACGATCGTATCGGACAACTCGGACGGGTCATCCACACCTCCGAGGATACGAGTACGACTCACGAGTATGGATTGTCCCCATATGCCCCGTGTCCGACTCACGGTTGGTTAACGGCTTGGCTAACTGTTTCTATGACCTTGCTTGTGGCTTGGATATGACTGTGGGTCTTGGTGCGCCCTGTGTGACGATTCTTGTTGCATGTGTTGGCTTGGCACCTAGTACGCATCGTAGTGCTGTTGGAGGCCGAGACTTAGTGTTCTCGCTATGGTTTGGTTTCCAGTACGCATGGTAGCGCTGCTGGAAGCTGAGACTTAGTGTTCTCTGCCTGCGATTCTGCGGCAGGTTGTGCCGAGTGGATTTAGCCCCAATTCGCAGGGAGCTCCGTCCAAATACAAAGGAGACTGCCGAATTTTTTCAGAATTCCCGTCGAGAATTTGGTTCAAAGAATTAGGCAGAATAATTCCTTTGGTTTGCTGATCTAGACTCGTGCTTACTTGTTTTGGATATAGTGGTCTGATTCCAATACTTGCTAGGTAGACTCTTGACTAGATTAGTCGCCTAGTTCTTGACCTGTCTTGTCCATCGGATAGCGTAAGGAGTATGGTTCCACCTGGAGACGGTCTGCAACCCTGGTCCTTGTTTGGTTTAAGGGTTGTGGATATGCTCCAGAGCGGTTCATATAATCTTGCCACTTTTTCGACGACATTTAATGTATATATTCTTATCTTCTGACCATTCATTCTAGGAGTTATCCTAGTCTAGCCAACTAGAACTAATAGTTGTCCTATGTATCAAGATTTGATGATTTTGGGGTATATTTGAGGATTGAGTATTATGGAAGTATGATCTCGAGATATTGATTGATAGACTCACGTGGATTCTTGGATAGTGTTACTATTTCTTTCGATGTTCTAATTTGATCCGACATGACTGTGGATTCTTGGATTTTGATAATCGCAATGTTTTGCAGAACGAGAAGAATATCGAGGGTATTATTATATATTTTTACTCGACTTCCCAAGCGCCCAAAGCCTGGTTTGTTTGCTATATCTTGATAGTAGTGAGACTTGTTTGCTGATAGCTTGTAATCATCGATTCAGGGATTCTTGTGAGCCAGAGGGCCTAGCATTGTTTATAGTGATGAGCTTGGTATTTGGTGATTATCTTTCTTGACGTCATATTCACTCCATCGTGGATGGGAGACTCTTGATAGATTATCCGGTGGATAGACCGACCTGATGATTAGAGCTGTAGGCTCCCTTGTATACTTGATAGATATTATAGTAGTGATTTTGATCATGTACTTGACCTGATATCCATGCCACGATGTGGGCAGATGTCTTCTTGCGACTGACAGATTTGTCCTTGTCCCTGACATGACTGCTTGTATCCGTGCTATAAGTCCAGCTTACCCTTCAGTACTGGCCCTGACTTTACACTGCGGTGCCCCTTGTCTATTGGCACTTTGAGGTGCTACTTCCATAATTATATGGCATTGCGATGCCATCCTGATATTCTAGCTATATTATATGATTACCTGCAAAGGTACCTTGGTAGTTGGCCTTTAGTCTTAGCGTGGTCAGGATTGCTTGCTTTTGTTGCATAACACAAATATGGATCACAACTGGGACTATAGGTGCTGAGGTTGATTCTTACTTAGCGTTCCCGTACTGAGGTACGATATCTAGGAGGGTGATCATGTGACCACGACATGTGATTTCAGATAAATGTATGGTTATTCTAGGTAACTTAAACTAGGAGAAGCATTGGAGGGAACGAATCTCGAGATCGTGCATTACTAGCCTTATTCCAGACATTAGTCATGACCTGCAGGCTGGCCGCCACGGATGTTGTTACCGTTCGCACTAGCGGATGGCTAGATCCGGCTACTACTTATACTATGTACTTCTCTTGCTCACACGGTGGCCTTATGAGGGATCGGTGCTTATCTTGTCTTGCTATACTTGGCCCCGCTAGCCCTGCTGGGACGGCAGGATCTGAGGATTTCCATACTTGCATTGTTGGGGTAACCCAATCTCCACTAGACAGCCGTAGACATATGAGTGGCCGCTTATTCTCCTAAATTGTTTGGCTTGTTACTTGCTCAGTCGACTGATATCGGGTTCCAGTTGGCGATGCAGGTATTATTGGATGTTAGGAATTGTGATGTTTGGTGGTTATTTAGCTACATTAGTTGTGGATTATTATCGTGCGTTGGTACCGCATGATTCTTACCCTCATTCTTGTTCATATATGTTCTGCTTTATATTTTATCCTGCTAGCTTTTCTTCGTCCGTCCTTGAGCCTTTCCTTCTGGTACTTGCTACGGTTGGCTGACCAACCCTGGATTATTTCCAGATTGCCTGTGACCGACCCTGTAGATCTTCCAGACTTGACTTGGGGGATGTGCTTCAGTTCCCGACCATGGTAGGAACTGTGGGAAGTATATTCGTCTACATTATTATCATGTACTGTAGACTTCCGATTATCATATGTGTATTTTCTGCTTTTTATATGATTATCTCTCTTGTACTTATTTTCATTGCTATTGCCTGTGGATATGAGATTGGATTTAGGCAATCGATACTTGCATGCTAGGATACCCAGCAAGATTGACAGCCGTCATCGCCGTATAACGTATTCGTACCTTATACGGTGTAGCTGGCCGGCATCCGTCTTCGTATTTCGGTACTGGAGCGTGACACGGTTTTAGTGGTGGACCATACAGGTCTCGTTTTGAGATTTTGTTGGGTATCACATGATTATTGATCTCAGTCCACTATTCCTTGGTATTCTCACTTGTTACACTTGTCCTTCGCTCACTTGAACTTGTGAATTGGTCCTTATCTCTAACTGGACCTATCTTGCTTGGCTTTGTCTTATTCGTTGTTATCTACCCCTGATCCTTGTTCGATAGATATGATCATATAGTTGGCCATGTCGATCGCTTTATCAGACAAGACGTTGTCTTGTCTCCATCATTGGGTTACTTGATTATCTATCTTGGGTTCTGTACTCTCTACCGATGTATTGCCTTGTTTGAATTCTTGTTATCCATTTCGTGCATTGACACTGTGTTGACTTAGTATTCTTATCGCCCTCTTCGAGCGTTGGCTTGACTGCTATGGAAGGAAGATTTCATCAGGACTCTGAGATTGGATATTTTAACATTTGTTGAGTATCTAAGGGATATTCTCGTATCAATTCGGCTTCCTTGATTCTGGATAGTTCTGCACTCATGATTATCTGTTTCAGATATTATTTTGATTATAGATATACCTTCTATACATTATGTTTTGATATGGATCCTTCATTTGGAGTATTTTTCTACGGATATGGAGTATTTTCCTAGAAAAGCTATCTTGTGGTTATTATTGAAGATATTTTTGGATGTGTGTTACGATTCACCTGGATTTTGGATTTTGGTTATTTTCTAGGCCTCTCGTTATATTGTTAGAGATTTTGTGATTTTAGTGATTTGGATATTTGGGTTATGGATTTGTTTCGTTTTGGATATTTATCAAGAGTACCAGGTGACCCTAGTATACCTTGACGGCATGGTAACGAAAGTTGCAGCCGCTCGATTATAGTATCATGGTGACTTTTTTGCAGCCATTTCGGTTGGCGTGGCAGAGAATGACCGTGACCCATCTTATGATCGGATATTAGAAACCTACGATCGTCGGTTCGAGACAGATATCCTGTATTTTATGATTTCATTCAAATTTTTATGCAGTTGGGATTTTACGTTTCTGACATTGTTTTCGATATTTTGTACTTGTTTTGATTTATGGGGTTATTTCGTGCATGCAAGATTTTGATTTTTCAAGATTCTTCGATGTTTTGGATTTACCTTGCGAGTTGTTTTATGTTGCCAGACATTGTTCTCTTTGATGTTTTCATATTGAGATTTAGTTCGTTTCTAATTGTATTACTTGATTTCTGTAAGGTGGGTAGAGTTTTTATGACATATATATATGTACTAGTTTTGAAAACCCTATTTTGATAATTTTGAAATTTCGAGGACGAAATTTTTGTAAGGTGGGTAGGATGTCAAATCTCTATTTTAAAAATAGGTAACTGACTGTATTTTTGGATTTTGGGAATTTTTAAATTTGGGTATTCTAAAAATTTTCCTGTTATTTTCTTGAATGTGGATTTTATCCTCATTATTGTTGCTATTATTATTTTTCTTGTTCCTATATCTACCCTACCCCAAAATATCTAAACCACTCTCTTCCCTCTCACCCCTCAGCAGACACCCCTACCTAACCCCCTCTCTTCACTCAACTCACTCATCTCTCTCCACCTCTCTCTCCCTCTCCCGAGAACAACACCCCCCAAATTCCCTTTCCCCCCTCTTTCTCTCTCTCTTGCTGGACGACCAGCCAGCCCCCTCCCCACTCTTTCTCGAGCTCTTCCTTTCCATCCCCACTGCAACCTCCGCCACCACTTCAGCCACCACCGCCATGGCGACCACCCCCATCGTCGCCGTCGCCTCCCTCGCCACCATCGCCTCCATCTCCGCCGCCTTCGCCGCCCTCACCCACGAGCGCCGCCTCCACTTCCGCCGTGGTCGCCCTGCCTCCAGCCACGACCACCGCCACCAGCACCATCGTCATCACCTCCGGCCCCATGGCCTCCGCCCTTCTCCTTCCTCCTCTCGCCGTGGCGCGGACAGCCGCCGCGAGCCGCCGCCCATCTGGCTGTCATCGCAGTCGTCTCCTCACGACTTGGCCGCGTCGGCGACGATCTCCTCCGATCCCTTCGTCGAGCGCAGCACCACTGCTGCCGCCTTCCTCTGTCACGGAGCCGCCTCGACCTGGCCGGACTCCCAATGAGCTCTCCTCTCCCTGTCTTCTCCGCCGGCGGCGACCAACACCGCCTGGCCGAGCATCCACGGTGAGATCCTCCGCCTCCCCTTCTTTTCTCGACGACTATCGCCTCGGGAGCAGTGCCACCTCGGGCAGCGGGACGCCCTTGGGCTCCGTGCTGCTCGGACAGCAAGCCCCCCTCGCCAAGCGTGCCCCTCGGGCAGTGTGCCCTCATTCTTTGTGAACTTCGGGATGCGTGCAACTTGGTATATCTGTCAGTTTCGTTCTTTGTACTGTCTTGGGCAATGTGCTATCTCGGTTTGCATGTTGTCTCGATTCCCGTGTCTCGGCCTTTGTGCCATCTCGATTTTCGTATCGCTTCGATTTGTGTGTACGTGCTGATTTGCGCACCACCTCGATTAGCGGGCCCCTTGGACTCCGTGCCATCTCGATTTGCGTGCATAAGTTGACTTACGTGCCGTATCGGTTTGTATGCCACCTTGGGCTTTGTGTCATCTTAATTTGCGTGTACGCTCCGATATGCGTACCGTATTGGTCTTTGTGCCGTCTCGATTTGTGTGTCGCGTATTCGTGCGCCTCTTGATATTCGTGATCCCTCGGTCTACATGTACGTCTCAATTTACGTGCACGTCCTGTTCCTATTCGCCTCGATATTCGTGCCATCTTGATTTGTGTGTCGTATTGATTTGCACACTATATTGATATTCGTAATTTCCTCGATCTACGTGCACGTCTCGATTTACGTGCACATTGTCTCCTGTTTGCCTCGATATTCGAGTCATCTCGATTCTCGTACGCATCTTGATATACGTGTACGTCTCGGTTTACGTGTCTATCGATCCGCGTGTCTCAGTTTTCGTGCCAGATCCCTGTACTACTTGCGGGACCCACATGGTATAGCCTCGTGCCATTCTTCGTGATTTTCGTTATTACCTTATTATTTAATTCTAATGATTGTTTATTGTGTGTTCTGAGGATCCCGATGGACGTGCTATCCTGGATCCCGATCGCCGAAGACTTGCTTACCTAGCCGAGCCCTCTAGGCAAGTACCCCTTGCTCATCGATAGCTCTTGCCCTCTCTCCTGGATTTATATATTTAATTAATTGTAATTGTAATTATATAACCATGATTAGTGTAGCTTAGCAGTAGAACTGCCATGATGATAACCTATGATAGCTTGGTTCGATACCGGTTTACGACCGTATCGGACAACTCGGACGGGTCATCCACACCTCCGAGGACACGAGCACGACTCACGAGTATGGATTATCCCCATATGCCCCGTGTCCGACTCGCGGTCGGGTAACGGCTTGGCAAACTGTTTCTATGACCTAGGTTGTGGCTTGGATATGACTGTGGGTCTTGGTGCGCCCTGCGTGGCGATTCTTGTTGCATGTGTTGGCTTGGCGTCCAGTACTCGTCGTAGTGCTGTTGGAGGCCGAGACTTAGTGTTCTCGGCTATGGTTTGGTTTCCAGAACGCATGGTAGCGCTGCTGGAAGCTGAGACTTAGTGTTCTCAACCTGCGATTCTGCTGCGGGTTGTGCCGAGTGGATTTAGCCCCAATTCGCTGGGAGCTCCCGTCCAGAATACAAAGGAGACTCTGTCGAATTTTTTCAGAATTCCTGGTCGAAAATTTGGTTCGAAGAATTAGGCAGAACCATTCCTTTGGATTGCTGATCTAGACTCGTGCTTACTTGTTTTGGATATAGTGGTCTGATTCCAATACTTGCTAGGTAGACTCTTGACTAGATTAGTCGCCTAGTTCTTGACCTGTCTTGTTCGTCGGATAGCGTAAGAAACACGGTTCTACCCAGGATACGATCTGCAACCCTGGCCCTTATTTGGTTTAAGGTTGTGGATCTGCTCCAGAGCGGTTCATGCAATCCTTGCCACTTTTCTGGCGGCATTTAGGGGGCGTTTGGTATGCGGAATACTATATAGCCGAAAATTCTATATTCCCGGGAATCAAATTCCAAGGAATTAAATTTCCTGGAGAATTACATTCCCATGTTTGGTGACAATATAAATATTCTCGGGAAAAAAAAAAAATAATAATAACGAAAAAATGAACAAATATAAAAAGGGTAAAAACGACAAAAATCGGTAAAAACGAAAAAAATGGTAAAAACGACAAAAAAAAAAATGACAAAAACGACAAAAAATCGGTTAAAACAACAAAAATGACCAAAAAGCGACAAAAAATGTATAAACGACAAAAAATAAAAAAAAGGCTAAAAACGACAAAAATAACCAAAACACGACAAAAATGGCATAAATCGGTAAAAACGACAAAAAAAAACAAAAAATTGGTTAAACGAAAAAAATTGACAAAAAAATAGTTAAAAACGACAAAAAATCGGTTAAAAACAACAAAAAATCGGTTAAAAACGACAAAAAAATCGGTTAAATCGACAAAAAAAAACCAAAAAGCGACAAAACGAAAAATAATCGATAAAAGACAAAATCGGTTAAAACGACAAAAAAACTAAAAAATGACAAAAAATCGATAAAAACGACAAAAGACAAAAAATGCCAAAAATCAGTAAAATGACCAAAAAACGACAAAAACGACAAAAAAGACTAAAAATCGGTAAAAACAAAAAAAAACTACAAAAACGACAAAAATCGCTTAAAACGACAAAATTGACAAAAAAACGACAAAAGGACAAAAATTGGGTAAAAACGACAAAAAATAATCAAAAAGTGAGAAAAAGACAAAAATGGGTAAAAACGACAAAAAAATTGCTTAAAACGACAAAAAATAATCAAAAGTGACAAAAAGACAAAAAATGGGCAAAAACGACAAAAAATCGCTTTAAACGACAAGAATTGACAAAAAAGCGACAAAAAGGACAAAATTTGGGTAAAACGACAAAAAAGACAAAATGGGTAAAAACGACAAAAAATTGTTTAAAACGATAAAAAATTGGTGAAAATGACAAAAACGATAAAATGACAAAAAAAATCAAAAAGTGACAAAAAAGACAAAAAATGGGTAAAAACGACAAAAAATCGTTTAAAACGACAAAAAATTGGTAAAAACGACAAAAATGGCAAAAAAATGACAAAAAAGAAAAATATTCAAAACTAATCAAAATTGATCAAAAAGAAGAAAAAATTTAGACAATTTTTTTTTGCCCGGAAAAAAAAATACCCACCTATTCTCAAGGAATAGAATTTACATGTTTTGTGGGTAAACTATTTACCCGGGTATTTATAATTCCGGGGAATAAATTTTTTATAAGCCAAACAAACGTGGTAATAGATTCCCATGTTAAATTTTCCCCGAGAATAAAAAAATACCGCGTACCGAACGCCCCCTTAATGTATATATTCTTGTCTCCTGACCATTCATTCTAGGAGTTATCCTAGTCTAGCCAGCTAGAACTGATAGTTGTCCTATGTATCGAGATTTGTCATTTTGGGATATATCTGAGGATTGAGTATTACGGGAGTATGATCTCGAGATATTGATTGATACACTCACGTGGATTCTTGGATAGTGTTACTATTTCTTTCGATGATGTTCTAATTCGATCCGACATGACTGTGGATTCTTGGATTTTGATAATCGTGAATGTTTCACAAAACGAGGAGAATATCGAGGGTATTATTATATGATTTTTACTCGACTTCCCAAGCGCCCAAAACTTGGTTTGTTTGCTATATCTTGGTAGTAGTGAGACTTGTTTGCTGATAGCGTGTAATCATCGATTCAAGGGATTCTTGTGAGCCAGAGGGCCTAGCATTGTTTATAGTGATGAGCTTGGTATTTGATGATTATCTTTCTTGACGTGATATTCACTCCATCGTGGATGGGAGACTCTTGATAGATTGATCCGGTGGATAGACCGACCTGATGATTAGAGCTGTAGGCTCCCTTGTATACTTGATAGGATATTATAGTAGAGATTTTGATCATGTACTTGACCTGATATCCATGCCACGATGTAGGCAGATGACTTCTTGTGACTGAAAGATTTGTCCTTGTCCCAGACATGACTACTTGTATCCGTACTATAAGTCCAGCTTACCCTTCGAGGTACTGGCCCTGACTTTGCACTACTGCGGTGTCCCTTGTCTATTGGCACTTTGAGGTGCTACTTCCATGATTATATGGCATTGCGATGCCATCCTGATATTCTAGCTATATTATATGATTACCTGCACGGGTACCTTGGTAGTTGGCCTTTAGTCTTAGCGTGGTCAGGATTGCTTGCTTGCTTGTTGCATAACACTAAGGATGGATCACAACTGGGACTATAGGTGCCGAGGTTGATTCTTACTTAGCATTCCCGTACTGAGGTACGACATCTAGGAGGGTGATCATGTGACCACGGCATATGATTTCGAATAAATGTATGGTTATTCTAGGTAACTTAAACTGGTAGAAGCATTGGGAGAGAACGAATCCCGAGATCGTACATTACTAGCCTTATTCCAGACATTAGTCATGACCTGCAGGCTGGCCGCCACGGATGTTGTTATCGTTCGCACTAGCGGATGGCTAGATCCGGCTACTACTTATGTACTATGTACTTCTTTGCTCGCACGGTGGCCTTACGAGGGATCGGTGCTTATCTTGTCTTGCTATACTTGGCCCCGCTAGCCCTGCTGGGACGACACGATAGAGGATTCCCATGCTTGCATTGTTGGGGTAACCCAACCTCCACCTAGACAGCCGTAGACATTTGAGTGGCCGCTTATTCTCCTAAATTGTTTGGCTTGTTACTTGCTCAGTCGATTGATATCGGGTTCTAGTTAGCGATGCAGGTATTTTTGGATGTTAGGGAGATTGTGACGTTTGGTGGTTATTTAGCTACATTAGTTGTGTATTATTATCGTGCATTGGTACCGCATGATTCTTACCCTCATTCATTGTTCATATATGTTCTGCTTTATATTTTATCCTGCTGGCTTTTTCGCCCGTCCTTGAGCCTTCCCTTCTGGTGCTTGCTACGGTTGGCCTGACCAACCCTGGATTGTTCCCAAATTACCTGTGATCGACCCTGTGGATCTTCCAGACTTGACTTGGGGATGTTCTTCAGTTCCCGACCATGCTAGGAACTGTGGGAAGGTATATTCGTCTATATTATTATCATGTACTGTAGACTTTTCGATTATCATGTGTATTTTCTGCTTTCCATATGATTGTCTCTCTTGTAGTTACTTTTATTGCTATTGCATGTGGATATGAGATCGGATTTAGGCCATAGATACTTGCATGCTAGGATACCCAGCAAGATTGACAGCCGTCATCGTCGTATAACGTATTCGTACCTTATACGGTGTAACTGGCCGACGTCCGTCCTCGTATTTCGGTACTGGGGTGTGACACGGTTTTTGTGGTGGCCCATACAGGTCTCGTTTTGAGATTTTGTTGGGTATCACATGATTATTGATCTTAGTCCACTATTCCTTGGTATTCTCACTTGTTGCACTTGTCCTTCGCTCACTTGAACTTGTGAATTGGTGCTCATCTCTAACTGGACCTATCTTGCTTGGCTTTGTCTTATTCGTTGTTATCTACCCCTAATCCTTGTTCGATAGATATGATCATATAGTTGGCTATGTCGATCGCTTTATCAAACAAGACGTTGTCTTGTCTCCATTATTGGGTTACTTGATTATCTATCTTAGGTTCTGTACTCTCTACCGATGTATCGCCTTGTTTGAATTCTTGTTATCCATTTCGTGCGTTGACTCTGTGTTGACTTAGTATTCTTATCGCCCTCTTCGAGCGTTGTCTAGACTGCTATGGAAGGAAGATTTCATCAGGACTCTGAGATTGGATATTTTAACATTTGTTGAGTATCCAAGGGATATTCTCGTATCAATTCGGCTTCCTTGATTCCGGATAGTTCTACACTCATGATTATCTGTTTCAGATATTATTTTGATTATAGATATACCTTCTATATATTATGTTTTGATATGGATCCTTGATTTGGAGTATTTTCCTACAGATATGGAGTATTTTCCTAGAAAAGCTATCTTGTGGTTATTATTGAAGATATTTTTGGATGTGTGTTACGATTCACCTGAATTTTGGATTTTGATTATTTTCTAGGACTCTCGTTATATTGTTAGAGATTTTGATTTTAGTGATTTTGATATTTGGGTTATGGATTTGTTTCGTTTTGGGTATTTGTCAAGAGTACCGGGTGACCCTAGTATACCTTGACGGCGTGGTAACGAAAGTTGCAGCCGCTCGATTATAGTGTCATGGTGACTTTTTTTGCAGCCATTTCGGTTGGCGTGGCAGAGAATGACCGTGACCCATCTTATGATCGGATATTAGAAAAACGGTCGTCGGTTCGAGACAGATATAATGTATTTTATGATTTTATTCGGATTTTTATGCAGTTGGGATTTTACGTTTTCTGACATTATTTTCGATATTTTGTACTTGTTTTGATTTATGGGGTTATTTCGTGCATGCAAGATTTTGATTTTTCAAGATTCTTCGATGTTTTGGATTTACCTTGCGAGTTGATTTATGTTGCCAGACATTGTTCTCTTTGATGTTTTCATATTGAGATTTAGTTCGTTTCTAATTGTATTACTTAATTTCTGTAAGGTAGGTAGAGTTTTCATGGCATATAATATGCACTAGTTCTGAAAACCCTATTTTGATAATTTTAAAATTTCGAGGACAAAATTTTTGTAAGGTGGGTAGGATGTCAAATCCCTATTTTGAAAATAGGTAACTGACTGTATTTTTGGATTTTGGGAATTTTTAAATTTGGGTATTATAAAAATTTTCTTGTTATTTTCTTGAATGTGGATTTTATCCTCATTATTATTACTATTATTATTTTTCTTGTTCCTATATCTACCCTACCCCAAAATATCTAAACCTCTCTCTCCCTCTCTCACCCCTCAGCCGACACCCCCTACCTAACCCCCCTCTCCTCACTCAACTCATCTCTTCTCCCTCATTTCTCTCTCTCCCTCTCTCGAGAACAGTACACACCCCCCCAATTCCCTTTCCTCTCTCTCTCTCTTACTGGACGACCAGCCAGCCCCTCCCCACTCTTCCCCGAGCTCTCCCTTTCCATCCCCACTGCAACCTCTGCCACCACTTCAGCCACCACCGCCATGGCGACCACCCACATCATCGCCGTCGCCTCCCTCGCCTCCATCTTCGCTGCCCTCACCCACGAGCGCCGCCTCCACTTCCGCCGTGGTCGCCCCGCCTCCAGCCGCGACCACCGCCACCAGCACCATCGTCATCACCTCCGGCCCATGTGGCCTCCGCCCCCTTCTCCTTCCTCCTATTGCCATGGCGCGGACAGCCGCCGCGAGCCGCCGCCCATCTGGCTGTCGTCGCCGTCGTCTCCTCACGACTTGGCCACGTCGACGACGATCTCCCCTGCTTCCTTCGCCGAGCGCAGCGCCACTTCTGCCGTCCTTCCTCTGTCGTGGAGCCGTCCGACCTAGCCGGACTCCCGACGAGCTTCCCTCCCTGTCTTCTCCGCGGCGACCACACCCCTGGCCGAGCATCCACGGTGAGCTCCTTCGCCTCCCCTTCTTTTCTCGGCGACCATCGCCTCGGGAGCAGTGCCACCTCGGGCAGCGGGACGCCCTTGGGCCCCGCGCTGCTCGTGTCACGCCTCGCTCCTGCAGGAGCGATCGTCCTCGCTAAGGCGTGATGCCGTACGGGCCTAGGTGCGCCCGTGCAAGGCTATGTCCAGAAACGGCCGATTTTAGCTAGGCCACAGAGTCGCATAGAGTGTTCCCATTTGCAGCGGAAAGTAAATAAACACAAGTTGAAGTGAATTCAAACTCTTTATTGATTTTCAAGAAGTTTACAAGCGGCCCTAGGCCGATATCACAAATCGCTCAAGCTCTCTCTCTCTGAAACATAAAAAGGGCGTGCCAAGTGGCTTACAAGATGGAATGATTCATGGCGATGTTCCGATACATTATGTCTTGTATATGGTGCTCCAACTCCTTGCAAGCTCCAAGGCTCCAGAGATAGCTCTGCGCCTTAGCACGTTCGAGGAAAGCTCCGCACCCGCCGACGTTTCCTGCTTCCTGCAAGCAGACTGTGGGGTTATCAGTACATTGTTATGCACTGGTGGGGAGACTAGCTCGCCCACAATGCTATCATTACCAAACATTCTATTTACTTTCGTGCACTGTCTATCATTCATTGTCTTTCTAATCTTGCCTTAGGATCAGTTTCAATGCATATTTCATAACCTATCTCGTGTTGCCAAATTCGATGTGTTGCATGGAAATACATGCACTTACCCATACTTACCGTCCGGCCTTCCTGTCCAAAGTAAACCAAGTTAGTCAACAATTCATAAGGAATAACTTAACGTGTCTCATGTAAACTTTCAATATCAAGTGCGTGTCCCTGCCTCGTGTCCTAGCGCGTCGTAGGCACGTTTTCTAACTCGTTTGCTCGAAGTACTCTTGATCATTTTGTGTGTTATATTCAAGCCTATTCAGAAGGTGCTTTGTTCAGATTAACTTAGACTACTTTGATTTCAATGCAAGGACTTGCACGTGGATTGCCACCAGCAAAGCCCACTTAATCTATATGCATCGGTCGCTGGCATCACAAGCCAATTTGGACATGTCTTCCCCCTTGGTAATTTCTCATCTATCATGCCGTGCGGCTTGGTACACCCTGATAGGCTTTTGAAATACCCGGCCTTACGTACCCTGGTGGCCAAGCCCGCACTCAGGCCTGTACGTAAGCCAAACTTTGATTTCCATCTGGACCGGCAAGTCCTTCACACTTTGACCATGCTGCTGGAAATACCCTTATTTCCCTCTCCCCGTATACGATGGAGGTGTCCACGACCATTTCGTTTTATTTGTCATTTTAACTCAACGGCTGTCACCGAGCCGTAGGCTAACCCTTAGCCTTAATGCGTTATCGACCAGGTTGGCGTCCGTGCAACGCGGGTAGCGAGCCCCGTTGCGTGCCCGTCATACCTGTCGCTAACTATTTCTTTCTTTCTTATATTTTATTCATTCTTTCTTTTCTTTCTTTCCACTTGTTCGTTCGTTCATTCATTCATTCACTTATCCATTCATTCTTTCATTCACACATTACGCAACTCCCAGTGCGGGAGTCGCCTTGGCGACCCATCGGTCCCATAATCTTTCAATGTTGCTATACTCTACTCGAACGACTATGTTGATAGTCTTCCCGTTTCATTGTTGTAATCCATTCATTGTTTTATTGTTGAACGCAAGCTTGTGCCTTAGCACGAGCGGGGAGCGCGGTGCGAGAGTTCTCACATTTTTCTATATTCTTTTCTATATTCTATCAAGCATACAAGATGGGATTATTTCCTTAGCTAGGTGCGTTGAGTCATTTATTAGCATACGCGGTGTTATCGCCTAGCGATTCTAGCATTTGTGTCCATATTGTTATGTGTCTAGGCTAAGCAAAGATGGGTTCATCGGAGCCACCCATCTTAGCGATGTTCGCATCGGCCGAGCGACACTCCGAGCACGCCTTTGAAAGTCTAAGTCTGGATTCATCTTGACGGGCCAATGTAAACCTTACATCGATTCTTCATCAGGTCGATGCCAACTCTTCGGGTCGACGGCTCATTTGAGTCGTTGCATTTGCCGTTTGAATCGACATTCCGCTAGGGCGGAGCGGGTCGTTACATAATACACCACTCAAAACAAGTCTCGTCCTCGAGACTTCCTGAGTGCAGGTCATTCTATCGTTCCCTAACTCGTCGTGTGCGTATCATGGACAATTCCTACCGACTGGCTTTATCGCTCGATAGCATCGAACTATACTCGATACCTTTTCAAGTTTCGTGTCACATACGTTTGGTCTTTTATTGAGTAACTTTTCATTCATTTTAGAGTTGATGGCACTTATTCAATTCAAGTGTTTCTTCGATCGGTTGCTACTTCGACGTATCATAGGACTGAAACGGTCGCACGAGGTGCGTTGTAATTCTCAAACACGAGAGTCGTAGGCTGAGGCAAACTCACTCGTTCGTTCATGCGCATCGCAACACCCACTTGCAGCTGCATTTGAGTTCATCATATCGCTGAGTTTGGATCGTGCACGCATTCAAGGCGTCCCCCGAATACGTATATTTCAACCAAGCTTAGCGACTAGCGAAGTCGGACAAGCTACTCGTGATAGTTTCGATTTTGCCGATTTTTTGCTAACTTCGATTTAAATCGAACTTGCGTGCATCTCACTATCGTTTATCTCGGTCATCGAAATGGCCCGAATCGCTTTTCAAGCATTCTTGTCCACAAAATCAGTATGATTTCTTCTTAGCGGAGTCGACCAAGTTTAAGCAATTTCCGTCCGATTCAAGATCAAGTATTGCAATATCATCGAGCACGTCTTCCAATCAATGATTCAATTCGTTATCCCAACTTTACTTACGCATCATCCATTCCTATCTTTTCCTTCGTTTGGGGCCAATCTCGTCGTCGTTCACGCACACTCCCAGTTCTTCGTCCTACTCTAAGTCTTGTTGCCCAAGTCTATCGTCCGTCCAGACGATACTGTAAATGCCATCGCACAGGTTCAATCACTCGGCATAGGGTCGTCCGCCTATCCGCTAGGTCAGCTCACAAGGTCATAGTTACACGTCAAGTCTATTACTCATCGTGCAAGGTCGTTGCACGACGCTCGCCCCTAATCCTATGGTCAAACCATTTGTTCGCTTGTACGGGAGTTTCTACCCAAGCTTACATCACTCAGATTTCTAAACATCGAGCACGATCACCTATTCGTATCAATGTATTCGTTACGCGTATTCAAATCCATTCAAATCACCCAATCGACCTACTTCACATATCCATTCTAACCAATTCATGTATTCGATCACGAGGTCATCCAGCTCGACAATACATTGTGTCCCAACCTCATGCGAGTCTGATCATCCACGGTGGTTCATGAATCACCATACAACGCTCCCGCAGAATAATCATTCTCATCGGGGCGTAACTCTTGTTTGAGTTTAGACTAACTCATTCTCAATACACGGATTGGACCTACTCAATCCTCAAGTTCAATCATCAAACACACTAATTCATTCTCGAGTTTACCTTCGCGTCAAACCACAAGTCGAATCAATCAAATTGCCACGCCATCCAAGTTCAATCACTCCTACTGTATGAATCACCATATCAGCGCTCACGCGGAGTAATCGTCCTAATCCGGCACGACGTATGTGTGAGGCTGGAGTTGCGCTCGTATAAGACAAGAACGTCAACGTTGTGGTTGTCAACGAAACAAATCCAAGCATTCTCATTTTTATCCAATCCAAATCAATTTTACAGTCTGACCGTCAAGCGTTCAACTAGAAAATCCTCGAGCCAAGTCTATCTTTTCCTCGACACATCTTTAATATCCCAAGTATAGCATCCAACGGAACAATAACATTTGCACGATCGTCATTCGTCGAGTCAGAGTACCCTCGAGTTATCGTATATCGATCTTTGATACGCCTCAATACCATCGACGATATGCGTAACCTGACGATCTTCCTTTGCAACCGATTTCGAATCATGCGTTGATGCTGTTGTCCGAGTTGAATATTCCATAATTTCATTTAATATTCAAGATCAAGTTCAACTGCTATTCCTCAAGCTAGTTTCAAGATCGTCGTTCAAACTCAAGTCACAATTCATTTGAATCAATCCAAAATTGTACGCACGATCCTCTAAGTTTCTTCGATCAAGACCATTCATTTCTATTCATCGTTCCGAACCATTTTCTAATTCGCGTTGCCCATTGACAAGTTGTCCAGTGACATCTCGTTCGGGACTTTGAAGTCATGGCCAACTAAGCGTGACACGTTTTAAGGCTTTGCGCGATCGCATCGCCTCGCCGACATACTCGTTCTATCCGTAAATCCTTTAGTCTCGCTCGAACAATTTCTATGACGTCCATACACCACTCAGGGTTCGAGCCACTCGACTAGTCGTCGATACTCATTCTTACTCTTCTTCGAACCTATCACATACACCACTCGGATTCAAGCCATACGATCTAGTCCTCAATCACGTTCGCGTCATGCGCTAAGACATCCTTCAGATTCGTTCGACGAATCTCTAGCGTAATCGCTAACGTCGCCTCGATATACTAAGTCGTTCGCACTAATCCTCAAAATTCAAGCCAATCTTTCGTGCACGCCTAAGCGTTAGTTTGATAGCGTTCCTATCGATATACACTCTAAGTGTATCTCCGTTTCCGACAGAGCGGTACTTGATATCGTTCGCAACTCGATTGCACTAGAAGTCGAGGTGCGCGATACTCAGCACAACTTAGCCAAAAGGCTGCATGCATAACCATCCCGTTCGAACTATACTTCAGTTTCGTGTACTCGTTCGCTATTGTCAGCGTAAGGTAATTCAAGCACGTCTTACGTTTGCTAACTCTTAGCATCGGTTCTTCCCAACTCAAGTACGTCGTGGTTCGGCACAAAGGCCTTCGCCTATCGATCCCTTCAACCGAGTACTTATACGAGCTTTTGAAAATATTAGACTTATTGTATGGAACATCCCAAGGCACAACGAGAGAGAGCGTATCCTTCTTTTGCTTCAACGAGCTTTCAAAACTAAGAGAATCAGAATAAAGTCCAAGGACGTGAAGCCGTGCTCTGATACCAATCTGTCATGCCCTGCTCCCGCAGGAGCGATCGTCCTTGCTAAGGCGTGATGCCACACGGGCCTAGGTGCGCCCGTGCAAGGCTATGTCCAGAAACGGCCGATTTTAGCTAGGCCACAGAGTCGCACAGAGTGTTCCCATTTGCAGCGGAAAGTAAATAAACCCAAGTTGAAGCGAATTTAAACTCTTTATTGATTTTCAAGAAGTTTACAAGTGGCGCTAGGCCGATATTACAAATCGCTCAAGCTCTCTCTCTCTCTCTGAAACATAAAAGGGCGTGCCAAGTGGCTTACAAGATGGAATGATTCATGACGATGTTCCGATACATTATGTCCTGTATATGGTGCTCCAGCTCCTTGCAACGCTCCAAGGCTCCAGAGATAGCTCCGCGACTTAGCACGTTCGAGGAAAGCTCCGCACCCGTCGACGTTTCCTGCTTCCTGCAAGCAGACTGTAGGATTATCAGTACATTGTTATGCACTGGTGGGGAGACTAGCTCGTCCATAATGTTATCATTACCAAACACGTTCTATTTACTTTCGTGCACCGTCTATCATTCATTGTCTTTCAAATCTTGCCTTAGGATAAGTTTTAATGCATATTTCATAACCTATCTCGTGTTGCCAAATTCGATGTGTTGCATGGAAATACATGCACGACTTACCCATACTTACCGTCCGGCCTTCCCTATCCAAAGTAAACCAAGTTAGTCAACAATTCATAAGGAATAACATAACGTGTCTCATGTAAACTTTCAATATCAAGCGCGTGTCCCTGCCTCGGGTCCTAGCGCGTCGTAGGCACGTTTTCTAACTCGTTTGCTCGAAGTACTCTTGATCATTTTTGTGTTATATTCAAGCCTATTCAGAAGGTGCTTTGTTCAGATTAACTTAGACTACTTTGATTTCAATACAAGGACTTGCACGTGGATTGCCACCAGCAAAGCCCACTTAATCTATATGCATCGGTCGCTGGCATCACAAGCCAATTTGGACATGTCTTCCCCCTTGGTAATTTCTCACCTATCATGGCGTGCGACTTGGTACACCCTGATAGTCTTTTGAAATACCCGGCCTTACGTCCCCTGGTGGACAAGCCCGCACTCAGGCCTGTACGTAAGCCAAACTTTGATTTCCGTCCGGACCGGCAAGTCCTTCACACTTTGACCATGCCGCTGGAAATACCCTTATTTCCCCTCTCCCCCGTATATGATGGAGGTGTCCATGACCATTTCATTTTATTTGTCATTTTAACTCAACGGCTGTCTCCGAGCCGTAGGCTAACCCTTAGCCTTAATGCGTTATCGACCAGGTTGGCGTCCGTGCAGCGCGGGTAGCGAGCCCCGTTGCACGTGCCCGTCATACCTGTCGCTAACCATTCATTTTTTTCTTATCTTTTATTCATTCTTTCTTTTCTTTCTTTCCACTTGTCCGTTCGTTCATTCATTCATTCACTTATCCATTCATTCTTTCATTCACACATTACGCAACTCCCAGTGCGGAAGTCGCCTTGGCGACCCATCATTCCACAATCTTTTAATGTTGTTATACTCTACTCGGAATGACTATGTGGATAGTCTTCCCGTTTCATTGTTGTAATCCATTCATTGTTTCATTGTTGAACGCAAGCTTGTGCCTTAGCACGAGCGGGGAGCGCGGTGCAAGAGTTCTCACATTTTTCTATATTTTTTTCCATATTCTATACAAGCATACAAGATAGGATTATTCCCTTAGCTAGGTGCGTTGAGTCATTTATTAGTATACGCGATGTTATCGCCTAGCGATTCTAGCATTTATGTCCGTATTGTTATGTGTCTAGGCTAAGCAAAGACGGGTTCATCGGAGCCACCCACCTTAGCGATGTTCACATCGGCCGAACGACACTCCGAGCGCGCCTTTGAAAGTCTAAGTCTGGATTCATCTTGACGGGCCAATATAAGCCTTGTATCGATTCTTCATCTGGTCGATGCCAACTCTTCGGGACGACGGCTCGTTTGAGTCGTTGTATTTGTCGCTTGAATCGGCATTTCGCTAGGGCGGAGCGGGTCGTTACAGCTCGGGCAGCGAGCCCCCCTCGGCATGCGTGCCCCTCGGGCAGTGTACCCTCATTCCCTGTGCACTTCGGGATGCGTGCACCTTGGTGTACGTGTCAGTTTCGATCTTTGTACTGTCTTGGGCAACGTGCTATCTCGGTTTGTACGTTGTCTCGATTCCCGTGTCTCGGTCTTTGTGCCATCTCGATTTTTGTATTGCTTCGATTTGTGTACATGCGTTGATTTGCGTACTACTTCGATTTGCGTGCCCCTTGGACTCTGCACCGTCTCGATTTGCGTGTATAAGTTGACTTACTTATCGCATCGGTTTGCATGCTACCTTGGACTTTGTGTTATCTTAATTTGCGTGTACGCTCCGATTTGCGTACCGTATTGGTCTTTGTGCCGTCCCGATTCACGTGAATGTCTCGATTTACGTGTCGCGTGATTCGTGCGCCATCTTGATATTTGTGATCCCTCGGTCTACGTATATGTCTCGATTTACGTGCATGTCTTGTTCCTGTTTGCCTCGATATTCGTGCCATCTTGATTTACGTGTCGCATTGATTTGCGTACTATTTTAATATTCGTGATTTTCTCGATCTATGTGCACGTTTCGATTTACGTACACATTGTCTCATGTTCGCCTCGATATTCGAGTCATCTCGATGTACTTGTACGTCTCGGTTTGCGTGTCTATATCGATCCGCGTGCCTCGGTTTTCATACCAGATCCCTGAACTACTTGCGGGACCCACACGGTATAGCCTCGTGCCATTCTTCGTGATTTTCGTTATTACCTTATTATTTAATTCTAATGATTGTTTATTGTGTGTTCTGAGGATCTCGATGGACGTGCTACCCTGGATCCCGATCGTCGAAGACTTGCTTACCTAGCCGAGCCCTCTAGGCAAGTACCCCTTGGTCATCGACGGCTCTTGCCCTCTCTCCTGGATTTATTGTGTTTAATTAATTATAATTGTAATTGTATAACCATAATTAGTGTAGCTTAGCAGTAGAACTGCCATGATGATAACCTATGATAGGTTGGTTCGATACCGGTTTACGATCGTATTGGACAACTCGGACGGGTCATCCACACCTCCGAGGACATCGATTCACGAGTATGGATTGTCACCATATGCCCAGTATCCGACTCGCGGTCGGGTAACGACTTGGCTAACTGTTTCTATGACCTTGCTTGTGGCTTAGATATCACTGTGGGTCTTGGTGCGTCCTGCGTGGCGATTCTTGTTGCATGTGTTGGCTTGGGGCCCAGTACGCATCGTAGTGCTGCTGGAGGCCGAGACTTAGTGTTCTCGGTTATGGTTTGGTTTCTAGTACGCATGGTAGCGCTGCTGGAAGCTGAGACTTAGTGTTCTCAGCCTGCGATTATGCGGCGGGTTGCGTCGAGTAGATTTAGCCCCAATTCACTGGGAGCTTCCGTCCAGAATATAAAGGAGACTCTGCCAAATTTTTCCATCATTCCCGATCTGGAATTTGGTTCGAAGAATTAGGCAGAACCATTCCTTTGGTTTGCTAATCTAGACTCGTGCTTACTTGTTTTGAATATAGTAGTCTGATTCTAATACTTGCTAGGTAGACTCTTGACTAGATTAGTCGTCTAGTTCTTGACCTGTCTTGTCCGTCGGATAGCGTAAGGAGCACAGTTCCACCCGGGAGACGGTCTGCAACCCTGGTCCTTGTTTGGTTTAAGGGTTGTGGATCTTCTCTAGAGCGGTTCATGCAATCCTTGCCACTTTTTCGGCGGCATTTAATGTATATATTCTTATCTCCTGACCATTCATTCTAGGAGTTATCCTAGTCTAGCCAGCTAGAACTGATAGTTGTCCTATGTATCGAGATTTGTAATTTTGGGGTATATATGAGGATTGAGTATTATGGGAGTATGATCTCGAGATATTGATTGATAGACTCACGTGTATTCTTGGATAGTGAACTGAAGACTTTGGAGTATTTGTGTCGTGTGTCGGACATAATAAGTCATAGAAGCACCTTCTATTTTTAGAGTGTACGTGCTTCCTACATGATACACAACTGAAACTATGATTCTAAGACCATGAAACCTCATTAGAAGTTACCTATAAACACGATTGGAAGTCAGTTGTTGCCCAAAGAAAGCCTAAATGGTGGCAGAAGCACTGAATTGGTATGATCCACCATTTCATCTTATAGATACAAAAGTTTGTCTCTTGAACCAACATGTAAAAATAAGCAATATACATTTCCCTTGTAGAGAAGAAACTACAACAACGACATCAACATCCCTGACCCTCTCCCAAATCAAATACCACTGCAAGAAACCCTAGCCCTCTGGTTCCAAAGCAAAAAAAAACTCAAGCATTTGAGAGGAACTGTGCTTCAAAACCCTAGAAAAGCTCCCCAATCCAAAGAAACACCATACAAAACCCTCAATCGCTAGATCTCGATCTGAAACGAGTGCAAACACCCTCGAAACCCTGAATAAATCACAACCATGACACTCCAACATCAAATTGTGTGCCCTTTGGCACTGTGACAACATCTTGTTGTGTCATAAATCAAAAAAATTCTAGATCTAGAAGAAGAGGAGGAGAGATCGAACCTTTCCTATGGCGAACACGTTCTTGATGAAGCGGGAGATTAGAAAAGGGATCCATTGGAGGTCGTCGGTGCTCGTCTATGTTTCAGAGACGATCGCGTGGGTGCTCGACGTTGCAGCCGGAGTCATCATCATGGCAAGAAAGGAGGAAGAAGATGGTGATGTCGACCACCATCGTTGGATGGTCGTCAAAGTCATCCATGGGAAAAAACTAGGGTTAGGGCTTCATGAAGAGAATTTTTTTATTGGTGGAGGAAGATGATCTGTGGGAGTATGGAGACTCTTTAGAGGAGAGGGGAGGGGCTCTCTCTCTGACTTTATTGGTGGAGGAAGAGGAGTGTGGAATTTCTTAGGGATGAAAATGGAGAAGAAGGAAAGGATGGAAAGAGGATAGACATGAAAAAAAAAATGAATAGACTCGGGGGATTAATACTGTAGTTCCTAAATAGAAATCGTTAACATATATTCTAGAATAGACATTTTTAAAAAAAATTACTAAAATGACAGCTAAAATGTGTGCGGCAATTTTTTCGCATATGTATTACTTGACGATTATCAATAAACCGTTAAATAATGTAATGAATTTTCTTGACGTTTCCTCTAAAATTGTCAAGTATTCGGGTAAATTTTTGATACATAACAGAAAAGGGGTATTTTCTTGACGTATGTCTAAAACCGTCATGATAACGCCTCTTCTTGACAGTTTTCCATGACCGTCAACAAATATACCGTCAAGGAAGGCTATTTTTCTTGTACTGTGTAATTTTTTGTATAAAATTATCATGCATATCATGTGTTGCCGTACAAAACTGATTATGCAATAGTTGATTTTGGCAAATCAAGCTGCATTTGTTCGAGGTCGGGCCATAGCTGAAAATAGCCTATTGGGACATGAACTGGTGCGGGAGTTCAACAAGCGGGTGGTCCAAAGGCTTGTATAAATTAGACCTGCAAAAAGCTTACGACATGGTGAATAGGGATTTCTTATGTAACATTATGACGGTCATGGGATTTGCGGATGTGTGGGTCGCTCTGGTCCGAAAATGTATTTCGACAGCCACATTTTCGGTACTTATTCGAGGCCAACCACATGGGTTCTTCAAGAGCAATAGGGGGCTGTGTCAAGGGGATCCCTTATCGTCATATTTGTTCACACTGGTTATGGAGTACTTCACTTGTATAATGGATATTGCGGTGTTCAGACAGCAGATTGTGTCATTATTTCGGCAGGTAGAACTGCATATCTCACACCTTATTTATGTTGATGATTTGCTAGTTTTTCTGGTACCATCACTATCTGGACTAGATGTCGTGAACTATGTGATGGAGGAGTTTGGGATGGTGTCCGGACTTTGGCTTAATAAGGACAAGAGTAGAGTCTATTTTAACAAATTATGTCCAGACAAGGAGGGGCGGGCCGAGAGACTTGGTGTTGCCAGAGGAGATCTGCCCGTTAGATATCTGGGGCTTCCACTGTCAGTAAACTATGCATGGGAGGCGGAGTGCAGCAGTATTATGGAGTTTATGTAAGCCGCTAAATTTAATTTATATTTAAATTAGGGTTTTTAAAACCACAAATGATTATTTTAGCCTTAAAATAATTTATTATAAATATTAGGAATTTTCTAGAATTTTTAAATGGTTTTTAAAAACTTAAAATATTATTTTGCAAATATTTAAATTGTTTTTATAACAGTTTGTAATTTATTAAATTATTTTTAAGTCAACTTGCAGTATTCGTTTTGTCTGTGCAAATTTGAATTTGCACAGAACACAGCGGGAGGGCTAGTTGCAAATCTAGAATTTGCATTTACCTAAGGCGGTGGTCGGTTTTCCTAAATGAGAATCTAGGAGGATTTTTTTGCAAAACTGGCCCTTGTCGCCGGCAGGGCAATGGCCGCGCGACGACCGGCCACCGACCTAACTGAAACCATAATTCCTATTTCCTACACGAAACCCTAAATTGACCCCCAATTTCTTCCTATAAACCCCCCAATCGAAACCCTAACCCTATTTACTTCCTCGACCACCGTAGTCCCACCCCACACTCATCTTCTCCGGCGAACTTCGCCTGAACCCTAAATCTAGGATTCCCGCCGCCCTAGACCACTTCCCGACTAGCCACCACCACCATCTAGTTCGCTACGATGAGGCGAACCCAGCTTTATTTTTTCTCGACCACCCCGACGTCTTCTCTGCCGCGTAGCAACCCCGACAGCATCCCCTCACCGGACACGTACGTGTCATTCTTCCTATGGTTCATGTCGTGTCTCGTGTACACGTGTGTGAGGTAGCCCAGTGTCGAGGAGTCCAGTGGTGTGCGTGGACATGTGAGATTCGTGTCGTGCGAGTCGTTCTGGCTACGGATACGAGACACGGTGTCAGTTTTGACCGCTCATGTCCCTAACTGTCCGGACACGAGTATTAAAATGGGTTAACGGGTTTGAATTGGTTTATTGGTTTTAAACCCATTTGCAAATGGGTTTGGGTTCGGGTTTAATGTTCATATTTGGTCGGGTTTGGTCCATTAGACTATTGGGCTGGGTATATATATATATATATATATATATATATATATATATATATATATTGTATATGTATATGTATATATGTATTTTTTTATGTATATATGTATATATGTATATATATGTATAAAATATATTATACTGTTATATATATATATATATATATATATATAAATATATATATATATATATATATATATATATATATATATATATATATATATAAAAAATATATATATATATATATATATATATATATTTATATATATAACATATATACATAAAAAAATACATATATACATATATAACATATATAACATATATACATATATACATAAAAAAAATACATATATACATATACAATATATATATATATATATATATATATATATATATATATATATATATATATATATATATATATATATATAATTTTATGCTATATTTTAAATTATGTAAATTTACATGTTATTTTATTACTAATAAACATTATGGCTACAGATATTTTACTACATTAGAATATTATTATAATATTTTTAATATATATATGTTTATATATTTAAATTCATATTTTTATGTATTCTGTTAATTAAGGCCATTTAAGTCCAGACCTAGCATGGGTTTTGTGGACTTAAATCAGTCTAAATACATTCAAGGCCTGTATGAGTCAAATCAGACTTGATTCATGGCTTTGGGTCCCGTATCTGGACTTCGGTTCAATTTCGTATACGTGGATAAATATATTAAATAATTATTTCTTTTTAGAAACCGTGTCTTGCTGTTTTTGAATTTTTAGACAGTATATAAATGCTGTAAAAATATGGGAAAAATTATATTTAACTACTATGTTAATTTAGATAATTTAATGTAATTTTCCCAAAATTTAATTTAGATATTTGCCATTTTATTAAAATAGGAAAACAGAACTCATTGTCAAAATACTTGTGTTTACTGATTTTTAATAAATATCTATATTAGTTTATAAATTCCTAAAAAATTAGTATAAATTTCTATAATTAACAAGGATCAATTTAGTATTTTATTTTATGTATATTTGAGCATTTTGCCTATCTTAATAATTATTAGAACACAGTGTACAGTCTGATTTATTAATTTAATAATTACGTCTTGTGAAGTTATGTGTGATTTTGGATATTTTAGTGATTGGGACCTTACCCTATGTCAACCCCAGTTTTCAGAAATGAGGGTAATTTTAAAATTTTGTAATTATAATCATTTAATAATGATATTTAAACTATGTTATAATTTTTGGTGATTTTTAGTTAATTTAAAACTATTTAAAACCACGACTTGTGATTTTGATGATTGACTAGTGTAACCCTAGAGTTGGCTAAGCCTGGAGACTAACCATGACCAAGGGAGCCTAGTCATGTGATTAGGATGACTAATTACAACTTTTTTAGCCTAAGGGTATTTTGGTCATTTTGACAATTTTGTGAAATTGTAATTTTGATTGATTAAATATTGTGCTAATATTTTAGTTAAGCCTTAACCTAGAAGCTTAACCTAATCTAGATTAGTCTTGAGATTAGGATCATGGTTAGAACATTCATACTAAGTGCCAAGGTTAGTAATATCTAGATATTTATAAGTAGGATATTTTTTTCTTAGGATATTTGTGAAAAGAAAGCCTAGAACCAATAGGAAGGCTTGGAATTGGGTGGAATGATCTTAGCCACTCATCTATACCTAATCAAACCCTAATTCCCTTAGATGACCAGCCATTAAGTGCCCCCCTTCCTATAAAGGATCCTTAAGAAGGTCTTTGCCTCTTTTTACAATTTTTTGAAACCCTACTTTGTTCTTCCCTAATCTCCTCCCATAATATCCAAATTGAGCCCAAATTGAGTCAAATCAATTGCATCATCAACCCCAATAGTAGAGGCAACTTGTGGAGGCTTGCTAGCGAGGTTTGAGGACGTTTGAACCATAGCAAATCGAGGAAGACGTCAAATCAAGGCTCTTTTCATTGAGGTTTCACCCTCAATAGGTAAAACCCTACAAACACCTATAAATTCTCAATTTCTTTCCATAGATGCATCCATTTAGGGTTCCCCTAGGTGTAGCCCAAGTTTGGTAGGAAATCGTGTCCATTTCGTATCCGTATCGGACACGTATCGGTGTATTTAAATGGGCGTTCGATGAAATGCCTCATAGGACTTTTGTTTTTGGTTTTCAAAACAAATTATATATTTTGGAAGCTTATTATGTGTAGATCATAACCCTAACTGACTGAATTAATTTCTGACACGATTTGTGTCAGTTTTGGACACGGGAACACTTTGTATGACACATCGTGCATTGTCCTGCTACCTCGTGTCCAGTTCTCACTGGACACGACACGAGACACCACCATTTTTGGTCAGAACCTGGGCAATGTCTATCAGGCCGCCCACAAAATTTAAGGTAAAATGATTGAGTATCAAGGGAGTTCTCGATCTCGCACGGGTCCTACACTGTCACGCACACTCTGTACACGCACGGAATATCTGCTCGGATACGTCCTTGTATCTCGGATACGACACCACTTAGCCACGACTCAGGAACCTAGACACATACCCTGACACCCCACCTAGCTACTGACATGTGCACAAGACCTCTAGCATTGTGTGTTGTCTCATAGAGCTCTCGACATGTGTGCATGAGGCTGTTGTGTGCACATGTCCTGACACTGTGTTCTTTTGCAATATTTCAACACTCGTGTCCACCTCCTGACACATGGACACGACCCTAAGGTCGACACATATATGTTAGACACTTGTGAACTTGATATTGAGTTTTCCTTGGATTTTGAGTTCAAAATGTACTGAGAACATAGGTTATTTTTTTTACTGATACTTCGAAAACAGGTTTTAGTTCAAAACTGAGATTCTTATGCAAAACTAATTTTGGTTTTGGTTTTAGGATTGTATATATGTAGGTAAATATATACATGAATGTTATTGTGCAATGATACATGAATGATACCTGATAACTGAGAATAGAAATGGAGGTTTGTTCAAGAAAACTGAGATTGGTTTGTTCAAGATAAACTGAGATTTGGGTTGATTCAAAAACTGTTATTCCCATTATGGAAAACCTGAGATATTGGTAGTTAGTTTGAAATTGACATGGAAACTGAAATGGGGATTTGGATATGGGCTTGGTTATCTTAAATAGATTCTAAAATATGAAATAATGTAGGTTAACTGATTTTGGGTTGGGTTGAGCCTTAGCATGGCATGAAATTGTACAGGGCAACAGAAGAAGGGCACCCTGCATTAGCTTGGCATGGCTGCAATGCACTGCCTTGGCCTTGATCTAGGCCCTATTAGCATATGCAGCAGGGCAGCAACAATGCACTGCATGTGCTGCAATGCAGAAGGCAGTAGTAGGGGTCCTATCCATTAGGTATGGTCACTTGGTGAGAGGTTAAGGGTTGGTAAGCTAAGGTGGAGTTTTGGTTCACATTTGGACTGGGTTGGAGTGTAGAAAGGATATATATATAACTGTGGTATAGGATATCACCTATGTGTATGGGTTACCTATTGTATTAGAGTAGGATATATATATATAACTGTGGTGTATATAACTATGGGTTACCTATTGTATTAGAGTAGGATATTACCTATAGCCTATAGGTAGAGTATATGATAGGTTTTTGACATAGGCTATCTTCTATAGGTAGGGTATTACCTATTCTAAGGGTTACTTAGTGTTTTACCTCTAGGCTATCTTCTATAGGTAGGGTATTACCTATTCTAAGGGTTACTTAGTGTTTTACCTAGGGAGAATGTGTGGGGAAGGCCATAGAGATTTGGTAGTTGCGTAATACATGGTTTTACCTATAGTGAGTGGATAATGGCATGGGATATATGTGATACTTATATATATATGTGATATGTACAAGTTAGATAGAGTATCTATGTATGCATATTTTAAAACTGAATGTTAGATATGCATGTAGGTTTCCCAAGGTTGTTAGTCTAGTATAGAATTCTATTAGACTTAGTGATTGTGGTTTAGGCCTAGTGTTGACCTAGTGGCCTAGAGTGTTGACCATGTTGACCAGAGTTAACCAATACCCTAGAAGTTTGACTTGGACCTTGTTCGACCTAGACAGTTGACCAAAGTTGACCAAGAGTTGACTTTGACCTAGTTGACTTAGAATCATGTAGTTTGCATTGCAGATTTCTATTATTTCAAATTGAGTACTTAAATAACCTGTTTTACTCTAAATAGGACTCTGTGACACCGGTTCGGACATCTATTCATATCAATCATACAGGGTGACAGGCGAGTACATTCTCTGATAATATTTCTGTTTTATGATATCGTCTTTGCTTTTAGTATTTAGTGTATATATCCTTGTTCTCTTGACACATTATTCACACAGATTGATATTGTCTGGATCCCGTCATAAGATATTTTTCCTCTTATATATGGTGTGCCTTGTGCAAGTCTTCCTTTTTTTTGTTTATTGTATAAACACGATTCCTGTGAAGGAGAGCTACTTCCCAGAGAATGCGTGTCATGACGTGTCATGACTGGATCTATTATATTAGTCAGGGATGGGGGTGTTAGCGTAGATATGTGATCAATACCCCACAGTACCAGCATTGTATCACCATTGTATCACTATAGTATCCTCATTGTATAGTGTTAATCATACACTCACGTATGATTAGCCGGGCCAAACATTGTATCAAGTTCTAAGCCAATCACATGTTGAAACTAGTGCTAAACTCACATAGATAGCAGTTCCAGATTTTCGTACATGTCATACACTGTTCTCTTGCCTTATCTTATTGCAGTTTTGATATACCCTGTCAGGATGCATGTACGCTCTACTTTACCTAGTATATTCTCTCTATCTACTGCTATATTTTCAATATTGTATAACTAGAACTGTCGTTTGAGATTTTGTACTCGTTTTCGTCCTGACTGGACCTGTTAAAAATATTACAGATGATGAGGAGGAGTGCCCTACCTATTACGGTCCTCATGACGTGGTTGGTATAGAGTTGGATACCCTAGTACAGCAGGGGCTAGCTCTAGCAGATGAGGCCTTGGTATAGTTTAGCTGATTTTAGTATAGTACTGGACTCTGTCTCCAGATTACTTTGGCTTGTTATTATTTGTTACTTTTCTGTTTTGAGATTGTTGACTCAGAGATTTTAGACTCGTATTATTCTGTGTTGGATTTTCAGGATGATATTTATAAATCTTGTTGTCTTTATCTTTCAGTATTATTATCGTCATTCTTAGAGTTTGTGATTGAGTATATTATTTTGTCATTGCTTGTCCTCCGTTCGGAGTTGACCATTCTCGACAGGTTTTGATATTATAACTATTGTTGGATAGTAGACCTAGACAGCGTTCTACGTCATTTCTGCGGCGTAGGCTGGAACGCTGTTACGTACTCGTACCCTTACCTTGGGTGCGGGTCGTGACACATTTTTAGTGGTGGCCCATGCAGGTCAGAGTCGCAACTAGTACAATTTCGTAGTGGTGCTCGACTTAGAATGCTGCTACGAGCCTGCTGTTAGGATATAGGATTTGGCAGTATAGAGAGTTACTCAATCACAGTTAGGACTACTTGAGAAGATTCCTGGGATAACCCTTGAGAATCTTATTATAAACTATCTCAAAATTCGATTCCGATAGTTTTTGTCTACTTTCTTGTTCATCGTTGAATTTGAATCTTGGTATTTATTATTGACTTGATTTCCTGCCAAGATAACATTATGGGCTAGGTTGCCTCAGTCATGGAATCTAGAGTCTTCTACAGCCATATTAGCTGGTTTGACGATGAGATAGAGTCTAGTTTTGGATGTATTTCTCGGGTGTAGGAATTTAAAGTTTTCGCAGCCAAGCTAGCGGTAATGAGAAAATTTTAAATACCATGATTCTAGAGGTATGTACCTTAGTTGCGGACTCTATGGATTATCGCTGTTTTACTTACTGGCGTAACGAGGATTCTAGTAACATGGTTCTGGATAGATGGGCATGATTATCAGATTTCAGAATAAATACCATATAGATGGTACCCTAGTATGATGGAATGGAATATCAGTGTGGATGTTACTTGAGTATCATGGATTAGATAGAGGAGGAGCTTGGCCACCTATGGCATAGCACCATGCCCAGCACCAGATGGGCAGGGCTTTTGTGCTGTCGGTCGAGGAGACCGACGCTATGGGTGACGGGTTAGCAGGTCTGTCTTTCATGTTCTTCTTTCATCCTGTTGTGTGATTCCATTAGTACCTGTTAAGATTTCTTATGATATGCTAGATAGTGTAGTTACCATGTTCGAGACTTTGATATCACGACCAGTAGGACCACAAATTGCACGTTTTTAGATATAGAATTTGTTGACCTTGATTATTGGGGGTTTAACCTAGAAGGAGTACGACCATTTTAATTTCGAGGACAAAATTTTTCTAAGAAGGGTGGAGTTATCAACCCCAGTTTTCAGAAATGAGGATAATTTTAAAATTTTGTAATTATAATTATTTAATAATGATATTTAAACCATGTTATAATTTTTGGTAATTTTTAGTTAATTTAAAACTATTTAAAACTACGACTTATAATTTTGATGATTGACTAGTGTAACCCTAGAGTTGGCTAAGCCTAGAGACTAACCATGACCAAGGGAGCCTAGTCATGTGATTAGGATGACTAATTACAACTTTTTTAGCCTAAGGGTATTTTGGTCATTTTGACAATTTTGTGAAATTATAATTTTGATTAATTAAATATTGTGCTAATCTTTTAGTTAAGCCTTAACCTAGAAGCTTAACCTAATCTAGATTATTCTTGAGGTTAGGATCATTGTTAGAACATTCATACTAAGTGCCAAGGTTAGTAATATCTAGATATTTATAAGTAGGATATTTTCTTCTTAGGATATTTGTGAAAAGAAAGCCTAGAACCAATAGGAAGGCTTAGAATTGGGTGGAATGATCTTAGCCACTCATCTATACCTAAACAAACCCTAATTTTCTTAGATGACCAGCCATTAAGTGCCCCCCTTCCTATAAAGGATCCTTAAGAAGGCCTTTGCCTCTTTTTACAATTTCTTAAAACCCTACTTTGTTCTTCCCTAATCTCCTCCCATAATATCCAAATTGAGCCCAAATTGAGTCAAATCAAATGCATCATCATCTCCAATAGTATAGGAGACTTGTGGAGGCTTGCTAGCGAGGTTTGAGGACGTTTGAACCATATCAAATCGAGGAAGACGTCAAATCAAGGCTCTTTTCATTGAGGTTTCACCCTCAATAGGTAAAACCCTACAAACACCTATAAATTCTCATTTTCTTTCCATAGAAGCATCCATTTAGGGTTCCCCTAGGTGTAGCCCAAGTTTGGTAGGAAATTGTGTCCATTTCGTATCCGTATCGGATACGTATCGGTGTATTTAATTGTGTGTTCGATGAAATGCCTCATAGGACTTTTTGTTCTTGGTTTTCAAAACAAATTTTATATTGTGGAAGCTTATTATGTGTAGATCATAACTCTAACTGACTGAGTTAATTTTTGACACGATTTGTGTCAGTTTTGGACACGGGAACACTTTGCACGACACATCATGCACTGTCCTGCTACCTCGTGTCCAGTTCTCACTGGACACGACATGAGACACCACCATTTTTGGTTAGAACCTAGGGGCAATGTCTGTCAGGCCACCCACAAAATTTTAGGTGAAATGATTGAGTATCGAGGGAGTTCTCGATCTCGCACGGGTCCTACACTGTCACGCACACTCTGTACACGCGCGGAAAATCTGCTCGGATACGTCCTTATATCTCGGACATGACACCACTTGGCCACGACTCAGGAACCTAGACACATACCCTGACACCCCACATAGCTACTGACATGTGCACGAGACCTCTAGTGTTGTGTGTTGTCTCCTAGAGCTCTCGACATGTGTGCACGAGGCTGCTGTGTGCACATGTCCTGACACTGTGTTCTTTTGTAATATTTCAACACTCGTGTCCACCTCCTGGACACATGGACACGACCCTAAGTTCGACACATATATGTTAGACACTTGTGCACTTGATATTGAGTTTTCCATGGATTTTTAGTTCGAAATGTACTGAGAACATAGGTTACTTTTTTTTTACTGATACTTCGAAAATAGGTTTTAGTTCAAAACTGAGATTCTTATGTAAAACTGATTTTGGTTTTGGTTTTAGGATTATATATATGTAGGTAAATATATACATGAATGTTATTGTGCAATGATACATGAATGATACCTGAAAACTGAGAATGGAAATGGGGGTTTGTTCAAGAAAATCGAGATTGGTTTGTTCATGATAAAGTAAGATTTGGGTTGATTCAAAAACTATTATTCCCATTATGGAAAACTTGAGATATTGGTAGTTAGTTTGAAATTGACATGGAAACTGAAATAGGGATTTGGATATGGGCTTGGTTATCTTAAATAGATTCTAAAATATGAACTAATGTAGGTTAACTGATTTTGGGTTGGGTTGAGCCTTAGCATGTCATGAAATTGTATAAGGCAGTAGAAGAAGGGCACCCTGCATTAGCTTGGCATGGATGCAATGCACTGCCTTGGCCTTGGTCTAGGCCCTGTTAGCATATGCAGCAGGGCAGCAGCAATGCACTGCATGTGCTGTAATGCAGAAGGCAGTAGCAGGGGTCCTACCCATTAGGTATGGTCACTTGGTGAGAGGTTAAGGGTTGGTAAGCTAAGGTGGAGTTTTGGTTCACATTTGGATTGGGTTGGAGTATAGAAAGGATATATATATAACTGTGGTATAGGATATCACCTATGTGTATGGGTTACCTATTGCATTAGAGTAGGATATATATATAACTGTGGTGTATATAACTATGGGTTACCTATTGTATTAGAGTAGGATATTACCTATAGCCTATAGGTAGAGTATATGCTAGGTTTTTGACATAGGCTATCTTCTATAGGTAGGGTATTACCTATTCTAAGGGTTACTTAGTGTTTTACCTAGGGAGAATGTGTGGGGAAGGCCATAGAGATTTGGTAGTTGCGTAATACATGGTTTTACCTAGAGTGAGTGGATAATGGCATGGGATATATGTGATACTTATATATATGTGATATGTACAAGTTAAATAGAGTATCTATGTATGCATATTTTAAAACTGAATGTTAGATATGCATGTAGGTTTCCCTAGGTTGTTAGTCTAGTATAGAATTCTATTAGACTTAGTGATTGTGGTTTAGGCCTAGTGTTGACCTAGTGGCCTAGAGTGTTGACTATGTTGACCAGAGTTGACCAATACCCTAGAAGTTTGACTTGGACCTAGTTCGACCTAGACAGTTGACCAAAGTTGACCAAGAGTTGACTTTGACCTAGTTGACTTAGAATCATGTAGTTTGCATTGCAGATTTCCATTATTTTAAATTGAGTACTTAAATAACCTATTTTACTCTAAATAGGACTCTGTGACACCGGTTCGGACATCTATTCATATCAGTCATAAAGGGTGACAGGCGAGTACATTCTCTGATAATATTTCTGTTTTATGATTTCGTCTTTGTTTCTAGTATTTAGTTTAGATATCCTTGTTCTCTTGACACATTGTTCACACGGATTAATATTGTCTGGATCCCGTCATAAGATGTTATTCCTCTTATATATGGTGTGCCTTGTGCAAGTCTTTCTTGTTCTTTGTTCATTGTATAGACACGATTCCTGTGAAGGAGAGCTACTTCCCAGAGAATGCGTGTCATGACGTGTCATGACTGGATCCATTATATTAGTCAGGGATGGGAGTATTAGCGTAGATATGTGATCAATACCCTACAGTACCAGCATTGTATCACCATTGTATCACTATAGTATCCTCATTGTATAGTGTTAATCATACACTCACGTATGATTAGCCAGGCTAAATATTGTATCAAGTTCTAAGCCAATTACATGTTGAAAGTAGTGCTAAACTCACATAGATAGTAGTTCCAGATTTTCGTACATGTCATACACTGTTCTCTTGCCTTATCTTATTACGATTTTGAGATACCCTGTCAGGATGCATGTACGCTCTACTTTACCTAGTATATACTCTCTATCTACTGCTACATTTTTAATATTGTATAACTAGAACTGTCGTTTGAGATTTTGTACTCATTTTCGTCCTGACTGGACCTGTTGAAAATATTACAGATGATGAGGAGGAGTGCCCTACCTATTACGGTCCTCATGACATGGTTGGTATAGAGTTGGATACCTTAGTGTAGCAGGGGCTAGCTCTAGCAGATGAGGCCTTGGTATAGTTTACCTGATTTTAGTATAGTACTGGATTTTGTCTCCAGATTACTTTGGCTTGTTATTATTTGTTAGTTTTCTGTTTTGAGATTGTTGACTCAGAGATTTTGGACTCGTATTATTCTGTGTTGGATTTTCAGGATGATATTTATAAATCTTGTTGTCTTTATCTTTCAGTATTATTAACGTCATTCTTAGAGTTTGTGATTGAGTATATTATTTTGTCATTGCTTGTCCTCCGTTCGGAGTTGACCATTTTCGACAGGTTTTGATATTATAACTATTGTTGGATAGTAGACCTAGACAGCGTTCTACGCTGTTTCTGTGGCGTAGGCTGGGACGCTGTTACGCACTCGTACCCTTACCTCGGGTGCGGGTCGTGACACCCTACCTTAGTATGTAGACCCAAAAAGTTGGTTTAGGTATTGTGTCACCCCACATTGTTCTCCTATGCTAAAGTCATCACTTGGCTAGGTGTCCAGTCAGAAAGTCGTGTCCCACCACTAGTGTCCTAGTATTTAGCTTAGTATAAAAACTATGTCTATATATCCTATTTACAGTGACGGGACGCCGGACATCTATAGATTCATATAAATACCCTTGCTTTGCACAAGGCAAGTACCCCTACAAACTTTATTTACTGCATGTGATAATAAACTGTGAATGAATCATATTAAAATATTATTTCATGAACTGCAAGTCATATCTTCACATGTTTTATACGATTCTCAGTACCTACCATGCTTTATACTGCTCTTAGTATCACTCACATGTTATAACATGGGTTACGGGAAAACTGATAGCTGAGTACATGATCATGCCCCCTTCTCCCGTACGTATGTACCGAGCAAGGTTGACATTTTATATGTATACCTTGTCGTAGGCGTACCAACTGTATTTGTACGTATGTACATCTATCGCTTACTTACTTGTACAGAAGTACATTTTATATACTTGTGCCACAGTACATTTTACACCTATTGACGATCACGTACCTGCTCCAGTTTTAAACATTACATGTACATCTGTCGCCATGACATATGTATCCTTGACATGATAGATTGTGATATGCCATGATTCCTGTTTATTATACATCTGTTCATGCTTCGTACATTTAGTTTGTAGAATCAGTACTTGCTCCCTTTCTGACAGGATAACGTTATAGGTATACTTACCGAGCGCGCACGTGTCCGTGCTCGTCAATCCCGACGTTGTTCCGAGTCCGAGGCCTCCCCTCGGTGCTCCTTCGTGCAAGTTTGGGTAACCCCTTTCCTCTTTTCTCACCTTCTGTTTGTTTTCAGAACCCATTTGAGTTTCTGGCCTAGAACTAGCTTCTGTAG
This sequence comes from Iris pallida, assembly GCA_029216955.1. Classification (NCBI taxonomy): domain Eukaryota; kingdom Viridiplantae; phylum Streptophyta; class Magnoliopsida; order Asparagales; family Iridaceae; genus Iris; species Iris pallida. The sequence continues at coordinate 34,673,646 of JANAVB010023800.1, read as the reverse complement.
ATTCAGATTAGGTTCTATAGATAATTAATTAGGTTCTGTGGTTTGATAAATTAGCTTTTTGTGATGTAAATTAGTAATGTTGTAATAATAATCATTTTAGGAAACCTTATATATACTTTATTGGTTTTAATTGATTTGTAGCTCAATCTTCATAATTTAAAATGTGGTTTAAAATGATTTAAGTTGATTAAATATATAGTTAGGATTATCTTTTAAATTTAATGTTAAGTTGTAGAGATTTTTTAAACCAAATAATGATTTAATATTTTGTTTACAAAATATTAGTTAAATAAATATTCGTTTAAAAGTTATTTTCTTTAAAATAAAAGTTTGGTTAAGTAAATAGTATAATAAAAATTAGATTTCGTTAAATGATTATAAATATGTATGTTTTACCCTTTTAGAGATAAATTTTAATCAAAAGGTTTTATAAAGAGAATAATATAATAAAAACTAATATTTATTTAAAAATGTTATTTTGGGTAATGGTAATTAGTATTAAAATCCGAAAACCTTTTATATTAACTTTAAACCAATATTTTGGTAAGAAAACGTAATTTTGCACATTTATTATTATCTATGTTTAAAGTTGATTTTCTACATAATTTATGAAATGTCTAAAAGATATATTTTACAAAAATTATTCTGATTAAATAAATTCTATTTTAAAATGTTATTTAAATAAAAATTACTAATTTTAATACTATTAATAATATTTTAAAATGTTATTTAAAAATGTTATTTAAACTATTTTCTTAAGAAAATTACTAATTTCGAGAAATTTATTTTAAAGTATTTTCCCTATTTATTAATATTTACGACAAAATCTATATTTTTATTGAAACGGTTATATGTTAACTTTTAGTAACAAAATCTATTTTTATGTACAAAGTGGTTTCCAATTAGGATCATCGACCTGCCTGACTTAGCCTAGTATTGCACCTTAGAATTAGAGCGTAGTTCTGCTTACTAAATTTGGTACTACGATCTGTAGGTTCGGGACCTTAAATCCTAGCGGTTACTTGCTGCTCGTCGCGTTCCACGTCAAGGAGTTATCCAAGGCAAGTTTTATATCTACTCCATGTCTGTATCTTTATTTTAATAATTAAATGTATGCATCAGTTGATTACATGTAGTATAGTGATACTGATTCACCGTAGATCCCTCTCGGACTCCACATCGATTGACGGATTGCTGGATTGCTATATTGACTCATTGACTTATTGCTTGGGGATTGATTGGGGGAGTAGTATAACGTCTGTGACCAAAGCCAAATATCGATCGTTTATTGCCTCGCGCTAATCCCTACCACACAGGGGGTTGAGCCGTACCGTATACTATTCGTTTTGGCCAAAAACGTTAGTATACATATTGCCTCACCAGCCGGTCACAGGCCCTGTTATATACTCAAAACACTAGCTTAGTATTGCTTCATGCTGGAAATTGACATCATCTTGCTTGCCGGTCTCTTTTTACTATTAAATACAAAAATATATTATTTCTTAAACTGTCTCGTATTTTTTATTTATTATTAATTTAGAAATGCTAGATGTGGAGGAAATATGTTTCTTGTTCACTCCTGACTGGAGACCCAACATTTTTAGGTGATAGTGACGAAGAGGAGCTGCCTTATTGCACTTTCTACGGGACAGACTTGGGTCCCATAAAGGCTGAACCAGGAACCCCAGAACCCTAGAGTGTTGGCTTAGTACTTTTTCTTTTCTTCCTTTTCAGAATAGTTGTAATAAAATGAATTGTGTTATTATTTTATTTCCATTTCAGACCAGTTTCAGTTTAATAAAAATGTTTTATTTCCGTTAAATGTTTCTGCATGTTACGTTTCACTGCTTGATACAGCTTACTGCCGCCGTCTCACAACGGTGTAGGCTGGGCATGATCCGACTAGACCCATTACTTTGGGATCGGATCGTGACAAGTTGCTATGTGATTCCTATTATGAGGTCACCATCGAGGATCAGGCTTTATCCCATGAGGATGTACCTGCAGGGAAACTCGTCTAGTTTGTTATTTTAGTCGCTCTGGACTTAGAGAGCAGGACTGTCTAGACTATGTATTTTGTTACTGGACCTGTATCCAGTTTCATATTTTGGCTATATATTTGGAACATATTCGTATACTAGATGATTTTTGTGTTTGTGATGATTTACTTCAATATGACAAATGGAACTGTTAGCACACTTTGATCTTGTATTGTTTATTTTTAGGAACATCTTACTACGCTTTATCTCAAGCGTAGGCTGGACATGGTTCGGCCCGGCCCAACAATTTGGGTAGCGGGTCGTGACAGTTTACGCAAAGAAGGTTCGAGGGGTGGCATGCACATACACTATCATTCGGGGGCATGATCGAGCTAGTTCGGTCATTTATTCAGTCAATAGCAAACTTTTGGCTTCAGTCATTATGCTACCTATGGAGATAATCAAACGTATGGAGAAGATGTGTGCAACATTTATCTAGAAGGGGGAATACATGCGATAGCCTGAAAGACACTATGTCGACCGCAAGACGAGGGAGAGGTTGGCCTTCGTCCTTTGGGGCTGCTGCGGAAGGTGGCTGGCGTTAAGTTGGTATGGCGCTTCCTACATGAAGTTTCATTATGGGCACAATAGATGCGGGGTCGGTATTTGAAGACTGATAACTTCTGGGATTACACTTCGAACAACAACGAGTCTGTCACTTTCAAACATTTACTGAAGCACAGAGGAGTGCTTAAATATGGCATATCCCGCGTGCTCAAAGACGGTCATGAGACGGAGTTGTGGTTAAATCTGTGGATTTATACACCACGAGGGCCTGCTCCAGTGGGTGGAAGTGCATGCAATAAATGAGGCATACAACAAGGAGACGGTGGCATCTATCATTCGGGATGACGAATGGGCGGTGGAGGGATACAGATATGCTCGGGTGCTCCAAAACCAAATATCCCGAGTAATGATCGACAACAATTTGAGGGCGGATAGGTGGAAATTTGATGGGACATCTATAGGCGAGTTTGAGTGTAAGGCAGCAATCAGATTGATTCGAGGAGTGCTAGAAAAATGGGATGTTGCTGACATAGTATGGGTACCGGATTGTGTTAAGAAGATGCAACTGTGTTTGTATCGCCTGTTAAAGGGGCGGTTGCTTGCGAAGGATAGGCTGCATAGGTTTGGTGTTCAAAATGGGGATCAAACGTGTATCGTGTGTCTTGTGTGGGCGGGAGAATGAAAATATGCAACATCTATTTTTTGGCTGCGAATGTACCCAAAGCATATGGAGGGAGAAGGAGTTGAAACTACAACTGCGAAATGGTGGTAGAATGGAGTTTCTTATTATTGCTCAGGATATTATGGCAGCCAAACGAAGGGGATGACAATGGTATAAAGAGGCTCGACTACGACTGACACCTTCACCGTGGCATGTCTGGAGGGAGCGAAACAATCGTATATTTGAAGGGCTGAAGACAGGTTGGATTGGAATTATGTACAATATAGAATATGATGTACATTGGTTAGGGTTGTCAAAGGGCAACCAAAGTTAGTTCCATTTTGTAACATGGGATGTAAATCGGTTTTAGATCAATAAAACTACCTTCTTTCAAAAAAAAAAAAAAACAAAAAAACAAATTAGCCCACAAACTTTGATG